>ML433898.1:0-94535 GCA_005239525.1 Nicotiana knightiana | reverse complement strand
CTTCCACTAGATCTCCAGTTATTCCGAGATTTAGGGTTTCTCGGTCTTCGTCTAGAGGTAGAGGCGAACGCCTTCGTGAACCTGGAGTCGATGAAATTGTCCCTGCTGAGTTTGCTTTTGCTAGGGATAGTCAAGTTCTTGTAGATCAATCTTCTTCTCTTGATAGTGTAGAAAGATATCCAACCCTTATAACTGAGGGTCAGATTTCCCTTGTTCGAAGGGAGTGCTTCTGGAAATCTGACTTTCCTGTCTATATTCCGAATAGTAATCATAGAATAACATCTTACAAGACGGGATATTCTTTTGTTTATACGTATACTTTCACTTTAGGGTTTAAACCCCCCATTGACCCAGTTATAATCGAGTTTTGCCGTTATTTCAATACTTGCTTAGGACAGGTCAGCCCGCTTGTGTGGCGAGTTGTCGCATGCCTTAGGAGTTTGGCTTCTTTAGCCTCGGTTCCTTTTACCTTCAACAATCTTATTCACCTCTACTCTCCTACCTTATTTCATGAAGGGGTTTTTACTCTGATTGCTAGAAGCAAAGGAGTGTTAGTAGCCCCTGGAGACGATAAGGATAGGGGTCGGTACCTCCGGTATGTTGTTGTACCCACTGCTGGTTTAGTGGGTGAAGAAAATCTTCCCTTCCTTGAGAAGTGGAATCACGCACGTGAGTATGCTTTAGCTCACATTTACTTTTTCTTGTTTTGACTTGAGATGTTTTGTTTAACACCGTGTCTATTTATTTTTCTTCTTTCAGCAATCATGAATATTGTTGAGAATGTCTCCGGTATTCTTCATAAGTGAGCTTCGTGATTAGTGAATCTCTCTCCATCGCTAAATAGGAAGAGGGTGCTTTAGTGCACAGGCCACAGAGAAGGCGAATGATTTTAGATGATGAGCCTACTGCCTCAACCTTTCCTCCCGTGTCTGTGATTGAGCCCCCTGTCTTTGATGATGTTCCACATTCCCCTATTCACGGTGGTATTGATCTTGCTGCTGACGACGTCCCTTTGGCTGCTGTCTTTCCTACCTCTTTGAGAGAAACTGTTTCATATATTCCTTTGGCTATCTCAACTTTTGCTGCTGCTTTGCCTGTAACTTCTTCAACTCTTCAGCTTTCTGTGCCTGCTCCTTTGCCCGTGGCTTCTCCAGCTCCTCAACCTTCCGTGCCTGTTACTGTTCCATCTCTGCCTGCTTCCGTGCTTTCCGTTAGGGAAGTAGGGTCTTCCAACAGAGACATGCGGCAGGTGGTAATAGAGGTTCCAGCTGACGGAAACCTTTTTAAGAAAACGGATGAGCCTCAAGTGTGGCTGCCTTTAATAGGTCCCACTGAGAAAGCAAAGCTAGCTAGCCACGGTGCTCTTACATGGGCAAATGAGGTCGTGCATACTTCTTTGAAGGTATGGTGTAATTTATCCTCTTTTACTCTCGTATATGAAATTTACCATATCTAACTGGTTTATTTCTTGTAGATTAACCTCATAGGCATGGAGCTTATGAAGAGGATTTCAAACACAGACCAAGAGACAAGAGAGTTGCAGGCAGAAGTTGATAATTGGAAAGCACAGTATGCTAGCCTAAGGATAGACATGGACGCTTTAGAAGAGGAGAGGAGTACCTTGAAGCGACAGATGAGTCTTATGGTAGCAGAACTAGCAGGGGAGCGGGCTTCTTGCAGTCAAGCTGACAAAGACAAGAGTGTTCTGGAGTCTTCGTTCGCGGAGCAGCTGTCCCGTGCCTCAGAGGATATTAGAGACTTGAAGAACTTGCTGGGGCAGAAGGAAGAATACTCAGGCGAGCTCGTGCAATCACTCATTCGTACTCAAGAAGATCTTCGAAGGGCTTTAGACAAAGCTCAAACTTTAGAGGAGTCGATTATTCCATTAAGGGCCGCTTATGAAGCTGTGAAGGCGGAGAAGGACGTGTTGAGGGCTGAGCTTCAAGTGTGGGCACAAGATTGTGAAGATTTGGAAGAGGTGGCTACTGTCGATGTGAGCTGGGCGTATATGAATTCTCGCCTTGACACATTGATGGAAATGAGTCAAGAGGGTTTTGACCTTAGTGCTGAAATAGCCAAAACTAAGGAAGCCATGGAGAAGGCTCAACAGGGTCATAACCTCTCTTCACCTGATGGTGAGATTCCAGCCGCTCATGCCTCTTCATCCTCAGTTGCTCCCGCTCCTTCTGCCACTGAAGTCAACCCCTCTCTTTAAAAGATCTAGTTGGTTTATCCCTTTTTTTTTTTTTTTCTTTGTATCAATTGATGGTTACCCCCAGTCCCATCGAGGGTAAATTTGGATTTCCTTTAAGTCCCCAAATGACAACTTAGGGGCACCACAATGTAAATATAAAAATCTTATACGGCTAAGTATAAGTTAATACTTAGTTTTAGCCGTTTTTAATATATAAATGTTAGTTCGACTTTTGTTGAGTTTCTGTTTCACTCTTTAAGTCTTTTGCATGCTTTATTTTTTGAGGTTTTGGTTTTACCTTCGAGTTTTGCATGTGGAATGCTTAAGACTACTCGTACCTTTTTTATAATAGGCACGGTGTCATATTAAATGTGTGCCTTTTTGTAATAGGCATAGTTTATGGAAGAGGGCCCTTTATAATTGACATGAAGAAGACGTCTCAACTTCATGATAATGCAATAGAGTGATAGGAATTTTACACACGCTTAAGAATGTTTCTAAGGAAAGTTTTTTGCTTAAACTTCCATGACATTTTACATGTGTTTGGTTATCGTCTAAAACTCACGCTTGCAACAGTTTTTTTTGTTTAACAGATTTTGATATACTCTTGTATTTCGTAACTGTTTTTCATAGGTAACATGTTTTCGATACTTATACAAGGAAATAACTATTTTTTACTAGTAACTGTTTTTATAAAGATTGGGGTTTTTATCCGCAACTGTTTTGGAAACAGTTTTCTAATAAGTACGAGGGAATTTTTTTTTATTCGTAACTGTTTTTATTTGATAACAGTTTTTTGAACGAATACAAAGATTTAGATCTTTCATCCATAACTGTTTTATTCGAGAACAATTTTTTCAATGAGTATATTGATGATGATTATTTACCCCTAACTATTTTTATTACAACAATTTTGAAAAGATGTACATTTCTTTCTCGTGACTAAAATTTTGTCTTTCAACCTGAATATGTTCTAAGTTTTTTGCTTTTTGCATTAGGCTTTGCATTTGGATGGCTCTTTTGATTTCTTTCGATTCTACTCGTGTCACTTGTCTCATTGGGTAGATGGGTCTTTAGGCTCGAGCTTTTGACTTTCTGATAGCCTTCTTTGCTTCGTCTTACGTATAGTCCCCCAAGTGTTTGAGCTTTGAAGAATGAAATCTCGAGCACTTGATTATTCCTTCCTTGTGGTCCTTTTCCTGAAAAGGAAAAACATTCCGGACTAGCAGATATATAGTTTTTAGATGCTGACTGCTTAACCCTTTTTAAAATGTCCATCTGTAACCCTAGACCGGGAATTGTGTTATTTCCTCGCGTCTTTGCAGGTCTAATATCATCATCTGGTGATGGGTTAGCTTTGTGCCTATCATCTAAAAAAGTTAGTAAATTTTTTAAATGTTCAAGATAAAATCGAACGTGTGATACCTGACCGGGGGTATTCTTTTATTTTTAGAAGTAATACTTCTTTAGATGGATGGCGTTCCAGCTTGTTGGTAGAACTCTGCGGTCCATAGCTTCCAACTCATAGAAGCCTTTTCCAGCTATCCCTCGGATTTTGTAAGGTCCTTCCCAGTTTGGATTTAGCTTTCCTTCACCTGCTTCTTTTGTTGATTGAAAGACTTTCTTGAGGACGAAGTCCCCAATTTTAAAGTACCTGAGATGAGCTTTACGGTTGTAATAATGCTCTATGATTTGTTTTTGAGCTGCCATTCGTATCAATGCTGCTTCTCTCCGTGGTTCGAGCAGGTCCAGGTTGGTCCTTAATTCGTTGCTGTTTTCACCTTCCATGGCTGTCGAGAACCTTATACTTGATTCGCCAATCTCTACAGGTATTAAGGCTTCTGAGCCATAAGCAAGTGCGAACGGAGTTTCTCCGTGTCTATTTTTGAAGTCGTTCTGTATGCCCATAGTACCGCTGGTAACTCATCAGGCCAGTTTCCTTTCGCTTTATCCAGCCGCTTTTTTAGATTGTTGATGATGACCTTATTTGTTGACTCAGCTTGACCATTAGCCAGGAGGTGGTAAGGCGTTGAAGTGATCCGCTTGATTTGCCAACTTTCAAAAAATTCTATGATTTGCGAGCCTATGAATTGTGGGCCATTATCACACACGATCTCCTTTGGTATTCCAAAGTGGCATATTATGTTTCGCCATA
Source organism: Nicotiana knightiana (assembly GCA_005239525.1). Classification (NCBI taxonomy): domain Eukaryota; kingdom Viridiplantae; phylum Streptophyta; class Magnoliopsida; order Solanales; family Solanaceae; genus Nicotiana; species Nicotiana knightiana. Next base: position 90,186 of record ML433898.1, on the reverse strand, counting down.
AGAAGCTTTTAACTTCCTTTTCTCGCACTTGTTTGAACGCTTCTGCCTCTACCAATTTTGTAAAATAGTCGGTTAGTACGAGTAAAAGTCATACCTGTCCTTTAGCTGTGGGAAGAGGTCCTACTATGTCCATACCCCGTTTTATGAAAGGCCATGGGGATATTATTGGATGTAATAATTCCGCTGGTCGATGCATGTTATTGGCAAACCTTTGGCATCTGTCACATTTGGATACAAAATTCTCGGCTTCTTCTTCCATCTTAGGCCAATAGTATCCGGCTCTGATTAGTGTTTTCACTGGATCTAGCCCCTGAATGATTTCCACAGTGTCCTTCGTGGACTTCTTTCATCACAAATTCAGTTTAGTTAGGTCCAAGGAATTTAGCTAGGGGTCCCCCGAACATCTTGCGATAAAGTAAGTTGCGAATAAGGCAGTACCGTACAGCTTTGCAGCATAGTACTTGAGCCGCTTTCCTGTCTTCAGGTACGGTGCCATTCTGCAAAAAAATTAAGAATTTCGTTTCTCCAGTCCCAGGTTAGGTTGTTGAAAGTTAACTCATTCCTATCCTGGTCCATTATTGAATGAAATAGTTGAACGACAATTGTATTGTCTTTGTTCGTTAGTTCCATGACTGCTGCGAGGTTAGCTAATGCATCTGCCTCTACATTTTCTTCTCTAGGTATTTGCACTACCTTTCATGTTTTGAATTGTCTCACGAGCTCCCGTTCTCTTTCAAGATACTGTTGCATTCTAGTCTCTCGAGCAATGTAAGTCCCCTGTATCTTATTTACTACTAATTCGGAATCCCTGTTGATCACAATTTTCTCGATTGAGAGCTCCCATGCAAGTTCAAGCCCTGCAATAACAGCTTCGTACTCTGTTTCATTGTTAGTGATATGATAACACTTTCTAGCTTGCCGTGTCTTTCACCCGTGGGTGATATCAAGACTATGCCTAAGCCAGTGCCTTTTATATTTGAAGAACCATCGGTGAACTAGGTCCACAGGCCTGGATTATCACCGTTAAAGAGTTGTAACTCTTTTTCTACTTCAGATACAATGCCATTACTAAAGTCAACAACAAAATCAGCTAGTATTTGAGACTTAATTGCAGTCCTAGGCTGATAAATTATCTCATGCTCACTTAATTCTATGGCCCATTTTACTAATCATCCTGACAATTCTTGTTTATGCAGAATAATTCTTAAAGGATATAAGGTCACAACAGTGATTGGGTGGCATTGAAAATAGGGTCGTAATTATCTAGATGCCTTTATTAAAGCTAAAGCTAACTTTTCCAGATGTGGATATCTAGTCTCAGCATCTAGCAAAGTTTTACTTACATAATAGATAGGTGATTGTTTACCTTTCTTCTCTTACCAATACTGCACTTACAGCAATTTCTGAGACAGCCAGGTATATGTACAATCTTTCCCTTTCTTTTGGCTTTGAAAGCAGTGTTGGTTTTGATAGATAAATATTCAGATTCTTGAGGGCTTCCTGACATTCTTCAGTCCATTCGAACTGATTCTGTTTTTTTATAACTGAGAAGAATTTAAAACGTTTTTCGGAAGATCTAGAAATAAACCTCCCCAAAGATGCTATTTTTCCTGTCAGTCTTTGAACCTCCTTTTTATTTGTTAAAACATCAGGTATTTCCTCTATGGCTTTAACTTGAGCGGGATTTACCTCTATTCCACTGTTTGATACAAGGAAATCCAAAAATTTGCCTGATTGGAAATGGTCTTGTGCTTGTGTTGATTTTACCAACATGTCATCGATGCATACCTCCATCATTTTTCCCAGATGTTCTTCGAACATCTTGGTCACTAGCCTTTGATAGGTGGCTCCAGCATTTTTTATGCCAAAAGGCATGACTTTATAACAATAAGTTCCCCTATTCGTGATAAAGGAGGTTTTTTCCTCGTCTAAAGGATCCATTTTAATCTGATTATAACCAGAATATGCATCTAGAAAGATTAATAGTTCATGACCTGCGGTAGCATCAATCATTTGATCTATATGAGGCAATGTGAATGAATCTTTGGGGCATGCTTTTTTTAAATCAGTATAATCTACGCATACTCTCCACTTGCCATTCTTTTTAGGTACTACCACGGTGTTTGCCAACCAGTTAGGGTACGTTACCTCTCGTATCGAACCAATCTTCAAGAGTTTCTGTACCTCTTCGTCGATCACTTGGTTCTTGAATGGTCCTTGCTTTCTTTTCTTCTGCTTAACAGGTACGAAGGATAGATCTTCATTTAGTTTATGAGTCATCACTTCTGGTGGGATTCCTGTCATATCTGAGTGGGACCACGCAAAATAGTCTGCGTTAGCCCTTAAATAATCAATTAACTTACCTCTTCGAGTGAGGCTTAGCCTCGTGCCTATATACACTTTCTGCTCAGGTTTTTGTTCAGATAACGGAACAGCTTCGAGCTCCTCCGTAGTTGTTTTGATGTGCTCATCTTCCTCCGGTTCATGAATGACGTCCGGTCTGGAATCTGCATCTGTGTGGTATAGTACACCTTCCGTGGTAACTTGACTCTTCTTCTCGTAAGTATTTTCTTTCGTGCATGTTTCAGCAATAATATCTTCCGTACCTATTTGGGCAGTAATTTTTTTCATGTCTGTTTGGGTGGTGTTACCTGTTTTGGAGATTTCCTTATCTCGTAATTCTTCCACCTCTATTTTCTTGTTGTAGTGTACCACATAATTTATATTTTTTTCGGTCTGCTGAATAAGTAGAGATATTACCAGAGTATCGTTGTGCGGAAGCATTAATCCGCTGCTATCTGCATCATCGAAGGTTATATCGTCTTCTCTGCGAGCATGTTTCTCGTGTGTAATTGTGAACTTTGTGGTTGTTTTGCAAATCACTCTGTTTACTTCATCACCCACGTGTATTACGTTAACAGTTCATTTTGGAGAATGAGGCTTTGGGGGCTCCTGCATGTTCCTCATGTATGCCTGTTTACCTTTATCATTAAACAATTCTGTTAAATAGCCCTGTTTTAACAAATTTTCTACTTCACCTTGTAAAAATCTGCAATCCGCAGTTTTGTGCCCATGATCGTTGTGAAATTCACACCAGTGATATGGGTTTCTTCTACTTGGATTTGACCGCATATCTTTGGGCCACTTAACCTTGTCTCCCATGTTCTTCAGTATTGAGTTCAGTAGTACTTACATTAAAGGTATGATCCCCAATTTGAGTATTACCTCTAGGTCGTTCATCTCGATTTTTTCTGGATCTAGACAAGGATGAGATTACATATCTTCCTTGTAGTCTATAGTCCGACCTAGTGTTTTCGAACCTGGGGAAGATATCGCGTCCCGAGGGTCCTAAGTAAGAATCGTACCTGTTTTTACCTGATCTTCTATCTGATTCAGGACGTTTGGATCTGGAATGACCTTCATCTCNTCTGGATCTGGAATGATCTTCATCTCTCGAACGAGCAATGATATCTTCTTCTATTCTGAGTTTAGTGTTGTACCTGTTATATACATCGTTCCATGTGTTGGCAGGGAATTCTCTTAGATTCTCCTTAAGTTGCCTGGTGGCTTCTGAGCTTTTATCGTTCAAGTTGCTTGCAAATGCCATGGCTTCCCAATTATCAGGCACCCTGGGTAACTGCATTCTTTCTCGTTAAAACCTATCTACAACGAGAATTTTCAGGGAGAAGAGAATACCAGGTTAGAGCCCCTTTGGTAAGTGTTTCCCAAAATCTCTTGTTTCGTTAAGTCGTTGCCTTTTATCCCATTAGTGAAAGGAGTCACATGGTCGCGTGGGTCAGTTGTTCTATCATATTTGGGAACTTCAGGCATTTTAAACTTCTTGGGTATAGGCAAAGGTTCCTCACTTGGCTTCCACGGTTGTTGAGAATATCTATCAATATCGATGCCTTTGATGACAGGTGGTACACCAGGAATTTGTTCGATGCGATCGTTCTGCTCCTTCATATGTTTGTGCATGGTTAGCAGTAAATTTTATAATTCTGAGTTATTAGATATACCTGGTCTCGTTTCGAGAGATTCGTTAGGAGTATCTCCTCTTCCTGAGTTTGCTAACCAAGATTGAGAATTTTCCATGGTGATGGTGTTATTGGGGGGTTGCGTTGGCGGTGTAGGCAACGCTGCTGGTAATCCTCTCGCAAATTCTTGCAAAGCTTGGCTCAAATACTCTGCAATCATTTGCTTTACATGATCTTGTTCCACAGTTTGATCATTATTACCATGGTTGTTATTGGATCTTTATGGGGATTGTTCCCTCGAGCCACGTGGGGTTCCTAAAGGGGTGATGGAACTGGGGTTTGACATAATTCAAAGGATATCACTTTGAAAGTAAACAAAGATTATCAGATTCCCGGTAACGGAACCAATTTGTTTAACCAAAGAATTAGACCCTTTGACTAAAGCTTATTTTTAAGATGAATAGGGGTTACTGATAATCAAGATAATGGGAAAAATGAATAATAGACAATATTACAGAAATAAAAGATCGAAGTTGATTGTATTCGAGAATCGGATGCCTTTACAAGTTGTATTCCCCTTCCTTATATAGGAGATTCTTATAACGTACGACTCCTACTATGGTTACTCATTAATGACTAATTATGACATTAATGAGGCGTTACAGAGGATAACGGTAATAGGGGTTCAGTTACATAACGTTCTAGTAATCAATTGTGGGTCCTTGAATCTGCCCGTAGCTTTGTCTAGATTCATTCTGACCATGCCTCTCTCCCGTTTTGATCAAGTTGAATTTCCCGTGGCTGATAAGTTCGTGGGTTTACTGAACCGTGCCTCTTTGTACCGTACCTCTTCAAAGAGTTACGTCCAGCTTTCGTGTTTTCCTGTGTCCACGTGACTGGCTGATTTGTCAAAAGCTGGCTTACGTGTGAAACTCTTTTTTACCAATACAGTACTGACCAGAGTTAGAGATTTTAGTAGCTGTCATTCATCATTCGGAGACACGAGGTATATGTGCCGGCGTTCGCAGATTCCTGGAGTCTTCTCCTGGGTTTATAGAGACTGTTTTATTTTACTCAAAACAGATAAATTATTTCTTTCAGCCCATTATTTGTAGTATTTTTAGAAGTTGACACCAGACCCTGGGGTATTCTTAGAGCTATATATATTTAGTTCGTGGCTCGATTTATTTATTTGCTTAACATTTTATTTATGAGGTTATTCGCTGGAAATCATTAGACTTAATTTACTTTAAATTTGTTTTATTGTGTTTAAATAAGTAACCAAAGGAAAAATAGGTAATCGAATCCTAACATTGGCTTGCCTAGCAAGTGTGGTGTTAGGCGCCATCACGATCCCTAAGGTTGAGAATTTGGGTCGTGACAAGATCAAACTCCGAAGGCTTTCATTTGATTTCAAATGAATTTGCAAGTTTTTTTTTGATTTTTTTTATTTTTGAACTTGCAAATTAAAAGTTTACAATAATTATAAAAAATAAGAAATAGTACATCACATGCTTTGCATCATTTTGTAAGTTCATCCACGTCAACATGAGGTTCTTGGTTTCCGGCATTGGTTGAATCGGAACCATAAACCATTATATCTCTAATTTCTTGGTCCTCCGCTTCATCTCTGATCTTATCCAATCTCTGAAGCACACTAGAATTTCCAAAGCGTTACTTCCCAATGAATTACGGGTATCACCTAGTTGTTGCATTGCTTGGATAAATGCGCTCTCCGATGCGACTGTTGAAATTAGCACATTTAGCACGTCTCGAGCCATGGACGAAAGAACAGAAAATTGATTTGAGTTGCTCCTGACCAACCCAACGGTAAAAAATCCTTTGTGAGGGGCTCTGATGACTTTTGCAAGTAGAATTGGAGTTCATCAATATTCCTGCTACTGGTTTGTTGATGCTCTCCTAGTGTAGACCAAATCAAATAATCTTGAACACCATCATCATCATCCAAAGTCGTTCCAGATGTTGAAGTATTACTTGAAGGAATATTTGCATCTACAACCGAAGAAGCATCAACAATGTTAGCATAATAATTATATAACGTTTGTAAATGTTGGTGTAGATCAGAAATACAAGTTTCAATATTAGGAGTTTTAGTCGGTCCAATATCCATATAAGTATATAAAGCACTGATTAATTGGCGACACTTTATCTATTTGATAGTAGGGTTTAAAATAGCACCAATTAGGTAAATAGGAGGAATTCGCTAGAAATATTTTTTAAACTTATCTAGCATAGATTCAACAACCGAAGTATATCCTTCTTTCCTCTTCAAATTATGTAGTAAAAGAGAAATTTCAGCAATATGAACTAAACCATTTGCAATAATAGGATAATAAGATCCAGAAAACTTAAGTGTAGCCACATAAATTTTTTGTAAAAATTTTACAACATCTTCAATGACATCCCATGTTCTAGGTGATAACAAACAGCTAGGATCTGTACAATGAGGATTAGCAACTTCAGTTATAGGCATTCTATATTTATAACAACATCTTAAGAAAATAAGTATAATTCCACCTAGTAACTATTTCTTCAGGCATGAGTCTTGGTTTAGTCCATAGTGTACACATTTTTTCTTAAATGCATTTAATCAATCACTTCTATTATTTCCTTGAATTACACCAACAACTCTCCTAACTAAAGTGATTTCATCTCTAAATAATTCAAGGCCACTCTTCAAAATCAAGTTATAAATATGACATGCACATCTGTCACGACCCAAATTCCCAACCTTAGGGGTCGTGATGGCGCCTAACACCACACCTGCTAGGCAAGCCAATGTTAGAACTTGATTAGCCATTTTTCCTTTGAATATTTACTTAACACAATAATACAATCCAAAAATAAACTACAATGCCTGCCTTCACGAATAAAATAACAAATGAATGAATAAACCGAGCCACGAACTAAATATATAACTATGACGCTAATCCAGGGTCTGGTGTCACGATTCATGAACTACTAAGAATACTACAAATAATGGGCTGAAAGAAATAATGTATCTATTTTGAGTGTAATAAAATAGTCTCTATAAAACTAAGAGAAGACTTCAGGAATCTGCGGACGTCAGCAGATCTACCTCGTATCTCTGAATGATGATATCAGCTACTAAGATCTCCTAATGTTGGCCTGTACCTGAATCTGCACAAAAGAGTGTAGAGTGTAGTATCAGTACAACCGACCCCATGTAGTGAGTAAGTGTCGAGCCTAACCTCGACGAAGTAGTGACGAGGATAGGACAAGACACCACATAAAACCTGGACATCGAGATCATGCTAATAGGAAATAATAGCAATTGAAGAATGTAAACAACAATTAATGGGAAGGGAGCACGCGATAGGGAATTTTCAACATAAGGAATGAGGAAAACAATAAGGCAAAAACATATAGTGAATAACAATAATTTTAGCAATTAAAGATAGAAAGTAAACTTGCACGGCATCACCCTTCGTTCTTTTACTCTCAGCCTCACCAAATAATAAATAGAATACACGGAATCACCCTTCGTGCTTTTACTCTCATCCTCACCAGATTATAATTAAGAATTGCACGTCATCAGCCTTCGTGCTCTTACTCTCTTCCTCACCTTATAAATAAATCATGCACGACATCACCCTACGTGCTTTTCACTCTTCCTCACAATATAATTAAGTCATCAACAACATAAAATAGGATTTCACGAGAAACAGTATTTCATCATAATTTCTATCACCATTTAATATTTCAATCCCAACTCAATGTTCTCAACATTTCACTAACAACAATAATCACAGATGATGGGCTTTAAGACGACCAGAATAACAAGAAATAACATTCACTCGCATGGTATGACCTGACCACAACGTATAGGTACTCGTCACATCACCTATACATTGGATTTAACAAACAAACAGGTAACAAGTAGTCATACAATACCTATTCCCTCAAGCTAAGGTTAGACACAACACTTACCTCAATTCCGCAGGCCACTCACTGCTCAATTACCACTTTTCCTTCTGAATTCACCTCTAACACACTCAAATCTAATCATAATTAGTTTAATATTATTAATTAATGCTAAAGGAACCAACTTTACTGAAAAATTATGGTTTTTCTAAGTTTTCTAAAAAAAAGTTAAAACCCGACCCCGGGCCCGCTTGGTCTAACTCGGTGTTCGGACCAAATTACGTTTACCCATTCACCCCCGAGCCTGAATATGCAATTAGTTTCGAAACGTTAAATATTTTCTTTATTTCATTAATAATACAGCAAAACAATTTCTTTCAAAAATTGATTTCTAAGGCTTGGGACCTCAGAATTCAATTCCGAGCATACGCCCAAGTCCCATATTTTATTGCGGACCTCCTGGGATCGTCGGAACACAAATACAGCTCCATTTACTCAAAAGGTTGACTCAAGTCAACTAAAAAAAACTTTAAATTTTAAAAATTAGTATTTCTTATATTTTCACATAAAAACTTTTCGATTTCACGCCCGGATGTGCACACAAATCGAGGTAGTTAAAATTAAATCTTTTTATGGCTAATAAGCCTAGAACAGAGTCTTAATTCATAAAATGACCCCTTGGGTCATCGAAATTTCCACCTCTAATACAAACGTTCGTCCTCGAACAGACATAGAAGATTACCTGAATTAGCAAACAAGTATGGATATTTAGTTTGCATGTTCGATTCGGACTCCCAAGTAGCTGCCTCAACGGGCTGACCTTTCCAATGCACTCGAATTGGGGGGTAACTCTTTGATCTCAACCGACGAACCTGACAGTCTAGAATGGCTACCGGCTCCTCCTCATATGTCAAATCTTTGTCCAAATGGACAGAGCTGAAATCTAACACGTGGGACGGGTCACCATGATATTTTTGGAGCATAGATACATGAAATACTGGATGAACGGAGGATAACCCTGGAGGCAAGACAAGTCTATAAGCTACCGACCCCACTCTATCAAGAATCTCAAATGGCCCGATATACCTAGGCTCAACTTGCCCTTCTTCCCAAATCTCATGACACCCTTCATGGGTGATACACGAAGCAATACTCTATCTCTAACCATGAATGCCACATCCCGAACCTTACGATCTTCGTAACTCTTTTTCCTAGACTGAGTGGCACGAAGTCGATCCTGTATCATCTTGACCTTATCTAAGGCCTCTTGAACTAAGTTTGTACCCAATAACCGAGCCTCTCCCGGCTCGAGCCGTCCAACTGGTGATCTACACCGCCTACCATATAATGCCTCATAGGGAGCCATCTGAATACTCGACTGATAACTATTACTGTAGGAAAATTCCGCTAACGGCAAGAATTTGTCCTAAGAACCACCAAAGTCAATAACACAAGCGCGGAGCATATCCTCTAAAATATGAATAGTACGCTCGGACTACCCGTCCGTCTGAGGATGAAATGCGGTGCTAAGCTCAACTCGGGTACCCAATTAACGCTGAACTTCCCTCCAAAAGTGCGAGGTAAACTGCGTACCTCGATCAAAAATGATAGACACGGGCACACCGTGAAGGCGAACAATCTCCCGAATATATACCTCTGCCAACTACTCCGAAGTGTAAGTACTTGCCACTGGAATCAAATTTGCTGATTTAGTCAGCCTATTCACAATAACCCAAACGGCGTCAAACTTCCTCTAAGTTCGTGGAAGTCCAACAACGAAGTTCATAGTGATACGCTCCCACTTCCACTCAGGAATCTCTATCTACTGAAGTAAACCACCGGGTCTCTGATGCTCATATTTCACCAGTTGGCAATTCAAACAACGAGCCATATAAGCAAAAATATCCTTTTTCATCCTTCTCCACCAATAGTGTTGTCGTAGGTCCTGGTACATCTTGGCAGCACTCGGGTGAATAGAATACATAGAACTGTGCGCTTCTTCAAGAATCAACTCACGAAGGCCGTCAACGTTAGGCACACATATTCGAACCTGCATCCTCAAAACACCATCATCTCCAACTATAAATTTCTTGGAACCACCGTGCCAAACTGTGTCCCTAAGGACCATGAAATGCGGGTCATCATCCTGCCGATCTCTGATACGCTTGAATAAGGAAGACCGAGCAACTGTACAAGCTAGAGCATGGCTGGGAGAAATGTCCAACCTCACGAACTGATTAGCCAACGTCTGAATGTCTAAAGCTAACGGTCTCTCACTAGCTAGAATACATGCAAGGCTGCCCATACTTATTTCTACTCAATGCATCGACCACCACATTGGCCTTTCCCGGATGATACAATATAGTGATGTCATAATCTTTCAATAACTCTAACCATCTCCTCTGTCTCAAATTAAGATCATTTTTCTTGAACAGGTATTGGAGGCTACGATGATCCGTGTAAACCTCACATGGCACACCATAAAGATAGTGCCTCCAAATCTTCAACGCGTGAACAATGCTACCAACTCTAAGTCATGGACCGAATAGTTCTTCTCATGAATCTTTAACAACCAAGACACATATGCTATCACCCTGCCATCCTGCATTAATACCGCTCCTAACCCAACACAGGAAGCATCACAATATACCGTGAAAGATCCTGAACCTAATGGTAACACCAATACCGGTGCTAAAGTCAAGGCTGTCTTGATCTTCTTAAGCTTGCCTCACACTCATCCGACCATTTAAATGGGGCACCCTTCTGAGTCAGCCTCATCATCGGGGCTGCTATAAACGAGAACCCCTCCACAAAAAGACGGTAGTATCCCCCCAAACCCAAGAAGCTCTTGATTTCCGTGGCTGAAGTGGGTGTAGGCCAGTTCTTGACTGCCTCTATCTTCTTAGAATCTACCTGAATACCCTCTGCTGATACGACTTGACCCAAGAAAGCTACTGAGTCTTACCAGAACTCACACTTTAAAAAATTTCATATAACTTATTGTCCCTCAAATTCAGGAGTGTTATACGGAGGTGTTGTTCATGCTCCTCCCGAGTGCAAGAGTATATACGAATATCATCAACGAACACGATTACGAAGGAATCCAGATAAGGCTTGAAAACTCGATTCATCAAATCCATAAAGGTTGTTGGGGAATTAGTCAAGCCAAAAGACATCACCAAAAATTCATAGTGCCCATACCTTGTCCGAAAGGCCGTTTTAGGAACATCAGACGCCCTAATCTTCAACTGATGGTATCCCGATCTCAGATCAATTTCTAAAAACACCCTGGCACCCTGAAGCTGATCAAATAAATCATCAATTCTTGGCAATGGATATTTATTCTTGATAGTAACTTCATTCAACTGCGGGTAATCTATACACATCCTCATCAATCCATCCTTCATCTTTACGAACAAGACCGGTGAACCCCAAGGAGAGACACTAGGCCTGACGAAACCCTTATCAAGCAGGTCTTGCAACTATTTTTTCAATTATTTCAATTCTGGTGGGGCCATCCGGTATGGAGGAATAGAAATGGGCTAAGTGCCCGGAGCAATATCAATACAAAAATCGATATCCCTGTCGGGTGACATTCCCGGCAGGTCTGCAGGAAACACTTCGAGAAATTCCCGAACAATGGGCGCTAACTCTGTTGAAGAAATCTCGGCATCAGAATCATGAATATGAGCTAAATAAGCCAAACATCCCTTCTCAACCATGCGATGAGTCTTGGCATAAGAAATCACTCTGTTGGGAGAATGACCAGGAGTCCATTACCATTCTAACCGAAGCAATCTCGGCAAGGCTAAAGAAACTGTCTTGGCGTGACAGCCCAAGATGGAATAATAAGGTGACAACCAATCCATGCCCAATATCACATCAAAATTGACCATGTCAAGAAGCAACAAGTCTACACTAGTTTCAAGACCCTCAATAATGACTACCCACGAACGATATACACGATCTACAACAATAGCCTCCCCCACCAGCGTAGACACATAAACGGGAACACTCAAAGAATCGCGGGGCACAACCAAATACGAGGCAAAGTAGGATGAAACATAAGAATAAGTAGACCCCAGATCAAACAAAACTGAGGCATTTCTATTGCAAACTGAAATGATACTTGTAATGACAACATCAGAGGACTCTGCTCGGGTCTAGCTTGAAATGCATATAATCGGGGCTGGGCTCCACCACCCTAACCATATCTCTGGGAGGACCTCTGATGGGCGGACCTCTACCTCTAGCGGGTTGGCTTCCACCCGTAGTGGCCTGACCTCCACCTCTAACAATATGTCCTCTACCTTTGGATGCCTGACCCCTACCCCTGGCTGGGCAGGCGGTACTGGAACTATAGCACGGGAATTCTGATACTGAGAATTATCCGACGCGCGAGGATAATATCTGGCAATGTGCCTCGTGTCACCACAAGTGTAACAAGACCTCGGTTGCTGAGACTGCTGGCCGGAAAACTGACTCTATCGACCAGTGTAACCACCCTGGACACTCTAGAGAGGAGGTGCACTGATAGGAGCTGATGGTGCACTATAGACTAGCTGAGTAGAAGGAGACATATAAGAACCGCAACCACCTGAGGTACCATGTGAAGCCTGAAGTGCTGAATGGAATGGCCTGGAAGAATGGCCTCTGCTAAAACTAACCCCGCCTCCAGATGAGGCACCACTGAAATCACTGAAATGGTGAGGCCTCTTATTCTGATCCCTTACCTCCCATCCCGAGAACCGACTCAACCCTCCTGGACACATTAGCCGCATCCTGAAAAGAAATCTCAGTCCCTGTCTCTTTGGCCATTTTCAACTTAATGGGCTGAGCAAGACCCTCAATAAATCGTTTGACCCTCTCTCTCTCTGTAGGCAACAAAAGAATAGCATGTCTAGCCAAATCCACAAAACGATTCTCATACTGGGTCACAGTCATGCTACCCTACTGAAGTCGCTCAAACTGACGACGCTTCTCCTCTCGAGTAGTAACAGGAAAAATCTTCTCCACAAAGAGATGATAAAACTGATCCCAAGTCAAAGCAGGTGACCCCACTGGTCTAGTCAGCAAATAATTCCTCCACCATTTCTTGGCGGAACCGGTCATCTGAAAGGCAGCAAAATCGACCTCATTGGTCTCCAAGATACCCATATTCCGAAGTACCTCATGACAACTATCAAGATATTCCTGAGGATCCTCTGAAGTCTCACCACTGAAATGAAAAGGGAAAAGCTTAATGAACTTGTCCAATCTCCAAAAAGCATCGGTGGACATAGTTGTCCCATCAACGGGCGGCACTGGAGCAACTGGCTGAATTACCCCAACTGGATTGGCTGCTGGAATCTGAATCTGAGGAGTAGTCTGAACAGGAGTGTGGACCCCTCCTCCAGCCTGAGATGCGGCTGCTGCAATAGGGAATGTGCCAGTATGGGCTACACTCTCCATAATGCCCACTAAACGGACCAAAGCGTCCTAAAGTACCGGGGTGGCAATAAACCCCTCTGGGACCTGAGCTGGCCCCCCTGGAACGGTCAGAGCTGGAACTCCCTCATTAATCGAAATCTGGGGTTCCGCAGCTGGGGCTAGTGTCTGAGCAATGGGCTGAGTCCTGCCCCTGCCTCGGCCCCTAGCGCGGCCTCGGCCTCTTCCCCTAGTAGGAGCTGCTGCTGCTGGAGGAACGGAGTGTTGGTCAGCGAAAGAGGAAGCACGTGTTCTCGCCATCTGCGAGAGAGTAGAAGAGTTCAATCAGTATTTGAGATAACAAGAATCGCATGACAGAGTAGAAATAAAAATTGGAGTTGTTTCCTAACTCGATAGCCTCTGAGAGATAAGTACAGACGTCTCCGTACCGATCCTTCAGACTCTATTAAGCTTGTTCGTGAATTGTGAGACCTATGCAACCTAGTGCTCTGATACCAACTTGTCACGACCTAGATTCCCAACCTTAGGGGTCGTGATGGTGCCTAACACCACACTTGCTAGGCAAGCCAATGTTAGAATTTGATTAGCCATTTTTCCTTTGAATATTTACTTAACACAATAAGATAATCTAAAAATAAACTACATCTAAAAATTTCCAATTCATGCCTTCACGAATAAAATAACAAATGAATGAATAAACTGATCCACAAACTAAATATATAACTATGACACTACCTAGGGTCTGGTATCACAATTCACGAACTACTAAGAATACCACAAATAATGGGCTGAAAGAAATAATGTATCTGTTTTGAGTGTAATAAAAGAGTCTCTATAAAACTAAGAGAAGACTTCAGGAATCTGACCAGCAGATCTACCTCATGTCTCCAAATGATGATATCGGCTACTAAGATATCCTAACGCTGGCCGGTACCTGGATCTGCACAAAAGAGTGTGGAATGTAGTATCAATAGAGTTTAGAATTGATTACCTACACTTTAGGGAAGAACTTGTATAATGAAAATTGCCTCTAGGTCTTCTTAGTTTTGAAAATTGAAATAATGGCTTCTTCCCATTTTTAGTTTTGTTTTTAAGTCGCTGGACATGCCTTCATCGCGTTCGCGATGGGCCTGTCGCGATCGCGGAGCACTGCAGCCCAAAAGCCTTCGCGTTCCCAATGTCATGTTTGCGTTCGGGATGTACATCCCAGTGGAATATCGCGTTCGCAGCCCCTTGGTCGCGTTTGCGAAGAGTAACTTGACTCACCTCCCCAGTTCCCCTTAACCCATAGCATTCGCAATTCGCGATCGCGAAGGGTAATCCCCCTTGTGCTTCGCATTCGCGACCAGTGTTACGTGTTCACATAGAAGAAATCGACCCCCAGTAGAGTTTACATTACGCGATCGCGAAGCTCAAATCCGCTAGCACCAGAAACAAATTTTTACAGCAGATTTTAACATGTTCAAAACACACCGAAGCCTACCCGAGACTCACCCGAGCCCTCGGAGCTCTAAACCAAAGATGCACGCAAGTATAAAAACATCATACGGACTTGCTCGTGCGATAAAATCATAAAAATAACATGTAAAACTATGAGTAAACCTCAACACTCATCGTTTTTCTCAAGAACACTTAAACTTCACTATTTCTGAACCGGACGTCCAAATCACGTCAAATAAACTCTGATTCTCACCAAATTTTAGTATTCAAATACTATAACAAATCTGTACCGGGCTTCGGAACCAATATATGGGCATGATACCAATATTTTCAAACGTTAATTCTTTTCTTTATTTCTTTAATAATTCAGCAAAACAATTTCTTTCAAAAATTGATTTCTAAGGCTTGGGACCTCGGAATTCACTTTCGGGCATACGCCCAAGTCCCATATTTTACTGCGGACCTCCCAGGATCGTCGGAACACAGATCCAGGTCAATTTAATCAAAAGTTTGACTCAAGTCATTAAAAACCAAACTTTAAATTCTAAAAATTAGTATTTCTTATATATTCACATAAAAGCTTTCCAGTTTCACGCCCGGTGTAACGACCCAGCCGGTCGTTTTAAGAATTTGCACCCGGATCCCCTATTTACCGCTTCTACCATGTCTATTTATGTTATTGGACGTCGGTACGTTGAGTGATGAAATCCGGGGTGATTTTGGACACATAGTCCATAAATGTGGATTTTAGCTTTAGAAATATGGCCGTAGCTAGAGCTATGTGAAGACGGATCCGGAATGGAATTTCGTCAACTCCTTTAAATCTGTTGGGTGATTTTGGGGTTAGGAGCGTACTCGGAATGTATTTTCGAGGTCGGTTGCGGATTTAGGCTTGAATTGGCGAAAGTTAGAAATTCGGTGATTTGGGTCGATAGGTGAGATTTTGATATCGGACTCGGAATGGATTTCTGAAAGCGAAAGCAGGTCCGTAATGTCGTTTATGACCTGTGTGCAAAATTTGAGGTCATTCGGATGAGTTTAGACGTGTTTCGGTGTCGGATGTGAATTCTAGAAATTTCCTAAGTTCTTAGGCTTGAATCTAAGCATAATTGATGATTTTGATGTTACGAGATGTGTTTTTAAGGCTCGGCCAAGTTTGAATAAGGTATTAGGGTTGGTTGGTATGTTTGGTTGAGGTCCCGGGGGCCTCGGGTGTGTTTTGGGTGCCCAAACGGGCATATTTTGGCCTAGGTCGTTTGCTGGTTTTACAGCAGCAGATACGTGTTCTCTGCGATCGCATGAATCAGTCTGCAATCTCTTAGTGTTAGATGGAGGTGGTCAGAGATTGTGCTTCGCAATCGCAGAAGTCCAGCCACGATCGCATTGTTCTGATCAGTTGGTCTCCACGATCGCACGCCCATGATCGGGATCGCGTAAGGTATACCGAGGCTAGGGGAGCTGCAGTGTTTTACTCTATATGGTCGCGTGGCCTTAGACGCGATCGCATTTCTGTAAGATCAGAAGGTCCGCGATCGCAGACCTTTAATCGCGATCATGATGAAGGAATTTAAGGGGCGTGTTTCATTACTCTCTGCGATCGCGACTCATTGTACGCGATCACATAAGGCAAATGCCTGGGCAGAATATTAAAACCCCAAATATGAGGGTTTATGCCATTTTCATATTTTTGAATTTGAGAGCTCGGGAAGGGAGATTTTTGAAGACTTTTTCACCTGGGTAACTTGGGTTAGTGATTTCTATCCCTTATAGATCAAATTCCATGATTCCAATCTTAAATTCAACCTTTAATTTCAAAAATTATGGGAAAAATGGGATGAACTTCATAGACCGAATTATTGTGTTTTGGTTGGGTATTTGACCTCTGATTTAAGAGATTCTTAAATGGTTAGACTCGTGAGTGAATGGGTGTCCAGAAAATATAAATTTTACCCGATTCTGAGACGTGGGCCTGGGGACTTTCTGGGTGAATTTTATAAATTCGCGTATTAGCTTATAAATAATTAGCTATTTTGTTCCCTTGAAGTGATATTTACACCGTGCAATCGATTTGAATATATTTCGGCCACCCGGAGTCCGATACTCGTGGCAAGAGATTGGTATTGAGTTGATTAGTGCAGTCCAAGTAAGTGGCTTGCCTAATTCTGTGTTGGGGACTTTCTTTAGGCATTTTTATACTGATTTTGTTGTGTGGACGCCATGTACGCGAGGTGACGAGTGCGTACACGGGTCATTGTTGCTAAAATCCTATTTTTACTCCAATGAAATCGCTCATTTTCATTCATATATTACTGTTTCCTATCTTAATTGAGTAGATAGCCTAAGAGTAAGCATGCCTACCTGTTCTGACTTGATTTCCTCTTATTTTCTACTAGTCACATCATGCTTAGGTAATTTTACTCTATCCTTACCTATTGTTCTTCCTGGACTGTTTAGTTAAGCCATAATTGACATACTTCTGCTTTCCATATTTAAATTGGGATTACGGATCGAGATCCGGGAGCTTTCCCCCCTGTACTGAGATGCATATTTAAATTGGGACTACGGACAGAGATCCGGGAGCTTTCCCCCTGTTCTGCATAGCATATTTAAATTGGAACTAAAAACTGAGATCCGGGAGTTTTCCCCGTGTACTGCATTGCACATTTATTGTTGAGATATATGATGTGCTGAGCTGAGGGCTCTCTTTATGTTATTAAATCTTTCCATTTTCGTTAGTCCTATTTATCATTGCTTTTCTATCTCTCACTATTTTAAAATTGTATATTGACTTGTTTTACAAACTCAGTAGGGCCTCCACCTGACCTCGTCACCACTTGACTGGGGTTAGGCTTGGCACTTACGGAGTACCGAATGTGGAGTACTCACGCCCTTTCTGCGCATGTTTTCCCCATGTGCAGATCCAGGTACCAGCACTCAGTATCATGGCTAGGAGTTATCTACCAGCAGCCAGGAGATCGCGAGGTAATTCTGCCGCGTCCGCAGAATCCCACGAGTCCCTTTCTACTCTAGCATAGGAATAGAAAGACTTGTATATTTTCCCGTTGTTTCATTGTATAGAGCCATATTTGTTAAAGAGCTTGTGACTATGGTGACATTCCGAGTTTTGGGAAGTAAAATTGTATATGCTGAGCAGCTACGTTATATCTAATTGATATTCTTTCTGTCTTTATTTTATTGATTCTGTTATTTCCCGTAAATTCTAGGCTTACCTAGTCATAGAGACTATGTGCTGTCACGATACCTTTCGGAGGGTAAATTGGGTAGTGACAAGTTGGTATCAGAGCGTCTAGGTTCATAGGAGTCACAAGACGATTTATTAGAGTCTCGTGGATCGGTGCGGAGATGTCCATATCTATCTTTGAGAGGCTATGTAACTGTTAAGAACAATAAAATTCTTTGGAATTCCTTATCGTGCTAGTTACTGTCATCAAATTCATAAAGTATTCTATACTTGCTTGCAGATGGTTCGTACCCGTACCAGACGTACTGATGACTAGGCACCCTGCCCCCAGTCAGAGCAACCAGAGGCAGGGGTCGGGGCATGGGACGAGCACGCGGTGCAGCCCGAGCACCGGCTAGAACAGAGGGAGAGGAGCCCCCAGCAGCTACAGTTGGAGGGGCACAGGAGGTATCTACTATTACTCTAGACCTCCAGGAGACATTGGCCCAGTTCTTTAGTGCCGTTAGTACTCTGTCTCAGGCGGGTATGCTCCCGATAGCTCCAGCTACATCCCAAGTCGGAGGAGGGACACAAACTCCCGCGGCCCATACTCCTGAGCAGAGAGTTCATATTGGGCAGGTCCCAGAGTATATTCCTATGCCCCCAGCAGCTCCAGCTCAGCATGAGACTAGGATAGATGTTCCTGAGGCAGATCAGCTCCGACTTGAGAGGTACAAGAAGTACCACCCACCTGAGTTCAGCGGACTAGCTTCAGATGATGCCCTGGGTTTTCTTGAGGGGTGTCATCGCATTCTCCGCACTATGGGTATTGTGGAGATGAGTGGAGTTTCTTTCACTGCTTTCCAGCTGAGGGGAGCAGCTTATCAGTGGTGGTGTGCTTTTGAGCTTAGTAGCCCGGACGAGGCAGCTTCACTTACTTGGGCTCAGTTTTCCGAGATGTTCTTACTTGAGTTTGTCCCTCATAGCTTCAGGGATGCTTGGCGTGCAGAGTTTGAGCAGCTACACCAGGGTGCCAAGATTGTGTCAGAGTATGCAGTCTGTTTCAGTGATTTGGCTCGCCATGCACCAGCGTTGGTTGTCATTGTTAGAGAGAGGGTTCAGCGCTTTATTAAGGAACTCCACCCCAGTATTCAGACCAGCATGTCCAGAGAGTTGGAGATGATATTACTTACCAGCAAGCCGTGAGTATTGCCCGGAGGATTGGGACTATGTTAGCTCGGGACAGGGAGGAGAGAGAGGCCAAGAGGTCTCGAGAGACTGGTCATTTTTCAGGAGCCCGTGCACCAACAACACGTCATGGTAGGGGTTTTGTGAGTCGCCCTGTTCATTCAGCTCTTCCAGCAGCCAGCGGTATTCCAGCTTCTCCTAGACCTCAGGAGCCTTATTATGCTCCACCAGTATCTCAGGTGCCTCCTGCTCGAGGTACTATCAGTAGTCAGCCCAACATGCCAGTTCAGAGTCAGCAGCGGTCTCACATCCTCCGAGGGATTGCTTTGAGTGTGGAGACCCTCATCATATGATCAGATATTTCCCCAGAGTGAGGAGGGGCACACCACCTCAGACCTATTAGGGTGTACCCCCTCAGATTTATCAGGCTCCACGTCTTCCACCAGGTCCTCCAGATTTTCTTCCAGCCCCGGCTGCTACCCCACCACCTCAGGCAACTCGAGGTGGAGGTCGGGGAGGTCGAGTTCGCCCTAGAGGGGGAGGCTAGGCCAGGTACTATGCTCTTCCGGCCCGGTCCGAGGCTATTGCTTTAGATTCTGTCATTACAAGTATTGTTCCCGTTTGTCATAGGGATGCATGGGTATTATTTGACCCAGGCTCTACATATTCATATGTGTCTTCCTATTTTGCTTCACATATGGGGATAGCCCGGGACTCTTTGAGTTCCCCTGTTTATGATTCTACTCCGGTGGAAGATTCTCTTATTGTGGACCGCGTATATCGGTCATGTTTGATTACTATCAGTGGTTTTGAGACCAGAGTTGATTTGCTGCTACTCAGTATGGTAGATTTCAATGTTATATTGGGTATGGACTGGTTGTCTCCCTATTATGCTATTATTGACTATCACACCAAGATCGTGACGCTGACTATGCCAGGATTTCCATGGTTAGAGTGGAGAGGTTCCTTGGAGTATACTCCCCGCCGAGTCCCTTCTTTTCTTAAGGCTCAGCGGATGGTTGGAAAGGGGTGTGATGCATATTTGGCTTATGTGAGAGATGTTAGTACTGAGACCCCTACAGTTGAGTCAGTTCCAGTTGTCAGGGACTATTCTGATGTATTTCCAGCTGATCTTCTGGGTATGCCATCCGATAGAGACATTGATTTCGGCATTGACTTTTTGCCGGGCACTCAACCCATTTCCATTCCTCCTTATGCATGGCTCCTCCTGAGTTGAAGGAGCAGTTACAGGAGTTGGTTGAGAAGGGATTCATCAGGCCCAGTGTATCACCTTGGGGCGCTCCGGTACTATTTGTGAAGAAAAAGGATGGCTCGTTGCGTATGCGTATTGACTACCGACAGCTGAATAAGGTGACAGTGAAGAACAGGTACCCATTGCCTCGCATTGATGATCTATTTGACCATTTACAGGGTTCTAGGGTATTCTCCAAGATTGATCTACGTGCGGGTTATCATCAGTTGAATATTTGGGAACCGGATATCCCGAAAACTGCCTTCAGGACCAGATATGGCCACTATGAGTTCCTTGTTATGTCATTTGGGCTGACCAATTCCCCAGCAGACTTCATGCACCTGATGCACAATATATTTCGGCCTTATCTTGATACTTTTGTCATTGTGTTCATTGATGACATTCTGGTATATTCTAAGTCCCAGGAGGACCATGAGCAACACTTGAGGACCATGCTTCAGACATTGAGGGAGAAGAAGTTGTATGCCAAGTTTTCTAAGTGTGAATTTTGGCTTGATTATGTGGCATTCCTAGGCCATGTGGTGTCCTCGGATGGGATCAAAGTAGATCCGAAGAAGGTGAAGGCGCTTCAGAGTTGGCCAGACCGTCCTCAGCTACTGAGATCCGAAGTTTCCTCGGTTTGGCTGGGTATTATTGCCATTTTATGGAGGGATTTTCATCCATTTCAGCGCCTATGACCAGACTGACCCAGAAGGGTGCATCCTTTATATGGACTGAGGGGTGTGAGGAGAGCTTTCAGAAGCTCAAGACATCCCTGACTACAACTCTTGTGTTGGTTTTGCCTACCGGTTTCGGATCCTATATGGTTTATTGTGATGCTTCGAGGATTGGCTTGGGAGCGGTGTTGATACAGGACGGTAGGGTGATTGCCTACGCGTCCAAGCAGTTGAAGGTCCATGAGAAAAACTACCCTGTTCATGATCTCGAGTTGGCAGCGATTGTTCACGCCCTGAAGATATGGCGTCATTATTTATATGGTGTTCCCTGTGAGATATTCACGGATCACCGGAGTTTGCAGCACATATGGCAGAAGGATCTAAATTTGTGCCAGCGAAGGTGGTTAGAGTTTCTAAAGGACTATGACATCACTATATTATACCAAATGGGGAGGGCCAATGTGGTGGCCGACGGCTTATGTCGCCGGGCAGAGAGTTTGGGGATTTTGGCATACCTTCATGCAGCTGAGAGGCCTCTAGCCTTAGATGTTCAGCCCTCAACCAGTCAGTTCGTGAGATTGGATCTTTCTGAGCCTTGCCAGGTATTAGCTTGTGTGGTTGCTCGATCTTCCCTTCACGACCGTATCAGAGAGCGCTAGTATGATGATCCCCACCTTTTGGTTCTTCAGGATAGAGTCCAGTGAGGTGATGCCAGAGATGTGACTATAGGAGAGGATGGGGTGATGAGGATGCAGGGGTGTATCTGTGTGCCCAACGTAGATGGGCTTCGGGAGTTGATTCTTGAGGAGGCCCATAGTTCGCGGTATTCCATCCATCCGGGTACCGCGAAGATGTACCAGGATCTGAGACATCACTATTGGTGGCGAAGAATGAAGAGGGATATAACAGAGTTTGTAGCCAAGTGTCTCAACTGTCAGCAAGTCAAATGTGAGCATCAGAGACCGGGAGGGTTACTTCAGCAGATTGAGCTTCCGGAGTGGAAGTGGGAGAGGATCACCATGGACTTTGTGGTTGGACTTCCTCGGACTTTGAGGAATCATGATGCTATGTGGGTGATTGTGGATCGGCTGACCAAATCAGCCCATTTCCTTCCAGTACTGACTACATATTCATCGGAGAGGTTGGCTGAGATTTATATAAGAGATATTGTTCGCCTTCACGGTATTCCAGTATCCATCATTTCAGACAGAGGTACACAGTTCACTTCACAGTTCTGGAGAGCCGTTCAACAAGAGTTAGGCACCAGGGTAGAGTTCAACACAACTTTTCACCCTCAGACGGACGGGCAGTCCGAGCACACGATTCAGATCCTCGTGGATATGCTTCGTGCCTGTGTGATGGATTTTGGAGGGTCATGGGATCGATTCTTGCCTCTTGCGGAGTTTTCTTATAAAAATAGCTACCAGTCCAACATTTAGATGGTGTCGTATAAGGCATTATATGGTAGGCGGTGCAGGTCTCCCGTGGGATTGTATGAGCTGGGCGAGGCCCGATTGTTGGGTACCGACTTGGTTCAGGATGCTCTGGACAAAGTGAAGGTGATTCAGGAGAGACTTCGCACACCTCAGTCCAGGCAGAAGAGCTATACGGATCGGAAGGTTCGTGACTTGGAATTTATGGTTGGTGATCGGGTTTTGCTTTGAGTATCGCCTATGAAGGGCATCATGAGGTTCAGGAAGAAAGGTAAGCTGAGTTCGAGATTCATTGGCCCTTTTGAGGTGTTACGACGTGTTGGGGAGGTTGCTTATAAGCTAGCCCTGCTTCCCAGCCTAGCAAGGGTTTATCCGGTGTTCCACGTCTCCATGTTCCGGAAGTATCACGGTGACCCGACTCATGTCTTGGATTTCATCTCACTCCAATTGGACAAGGATCTATCATATGTTGAGGAGCCTGTGGCTATATTGGACAGGCAGGTCGGAAAGCTCAGGTCAAAGGATATTGCGTCAGTAAAGGTTCAGTGAAGGGGTCAGCCAGTCGAGGAGGCGCCTTGGGAGACCGAGCAGGATATGCGGAGTCAGTACCCTCATCTTTTCCCAGCTTCAGGTATGTTTCTATGCTCGTTCAAGGACGAACAATTTTCTTAAGAGGGGGAGGATGTAACGACCCGGCCGTTCGTTTTAAGAATTTGCGCCCCGATCCCCTATTTACCTCTTTTCCCATGTCTATTTATGTTATTGGAACTTGTCGGTGCGTTGAGTGATGAAATAAGGATTATTTTGGACACATAGTCCATAAATGTGGATTTTAGCTTTAGAAATCTGGTCGTAGCTAGAGTTGTGTGAAGACGAATCCGGAATGAAATTCTGTTGACTCTGTTAGGTGATTTCGGGGTTAGGAGCGTACTCGGAATGTGTTTTCGAGGTCGGTTGTGGATTTAGGCTTGAATTGGCGAAAGTTAGAAATTCGGCGATTTCGGCCGATAGGTGAGATTTTGATATCGGACTCGGAATGGATTTTCGAAAGTGAAAGCAGGTCCGTAATGTCGTTTATGACCTGTGTGCAAAATTTGAGGTCATTCGGATGAGTTTAGACCTGTTTCGGCGTCGGATGTGAATTCTAGAAATTTCCTAAGTTCTTAGGCTTGAATCTATGCATAATTGATGATTTTGATGTTACAGGATGTGTTTTTAAGGCTCTACCAAGTTTGAATAAGGTATTAGGGTTGGTTGGTAGGTTTGGTTGAGGTCTCGGGGGCCTCGGGTATGTTTCGGGTGCCCAAACGGGCATATTTTGGCCTAAGTCCTTTGTTGGTTTTCTGGATTTACAGCAGCAGATAAGTGTTCTCTGCGATCGCGTGAATCAGTCCGCGATCGTGTAGTATTAGATGGAGGTTGTCAGAGATTGTCCTTCGCGATTGCAGAAGTCCAGCCGCGATCGCATTGTTCTGGTCAGTTGGTCTCCGCGATCGCACGCCCATGATCGCGATCGCGTAAGGTATACTGAGGCTGGGGGAGGTGCAATGTTTTACTCTATGTGGTCGTGTGGCCTCAGACGCGATCGCATTGTTGTAGGATCAGAAGGTCCGCGATCACAGACCTTTAATCGCGATCGCGATGAAGGAATTTCAGGTGCATGTTTCATTACTCTCCGCAATCGCGACTCATTGTACGCGATCGCATAAGGCAAATGCCTGGGCAGAATATTAAAACCCCAAATCCGAGGGTTTATGCCATTTTCATATTTTTGAATTTGAGAGCTCGGGAAGGGCGATTTTTGAAGACTTTTTCACCTGGGTAACTTGGGTTAGTGATTTCTATCCCTTATAGATCAAATTCCATGATTCCAATCTTAAATTCAACCTTTAATTTCGAAAATTATGGGGAAAATGGGATGAACTTCATAGACCGAATTATTGAGTTTTGGCTGGGTATTTGACCTCTGATTTGAGAGATTCTTATATGGTTAGACTCGTGAGTGAATGGGTGTCCTGAAAATATAAATTTTACCCGATTCTGAGATGTGGGCCCGGGGGACTTTCTGGCGATTTGCTTATAAATAATTAGCCATTTTGTTCCCTTGAAGTGATATTTACATCATGCAATCGATTTGAATAGATTTGGGCCACCCGAAGTCCGATACTCGTTGCAAGAGCTTGGTATTGAGTTGATTAGTGCAGTCTAGGTAAGTGGCTTGCTTAATTCTGTGTTGGGGACTTTCCCTTAGGCATTTTTATTCTGATTTTTTTGTGTGGACGCCATGTACGCAAGGTGAAGAGTGCGTACACGGGTCATTGTTGCTAAAATCCCATTTTTACTCCATGAAATCGCTCATTTTCATTCATATATTACTGTTTCCTATCTTAATTGAGTAGATAGCCTAAGAGTAAGCATGCCTACCTGTTCTGACTTGATTTCCTCTTATTTGCTACTAGTCACCTCATGCTTAGGTAATTTTACTCTATCCTTACCTGTTGTTCTTCTTGGACTGTTTAGTTAAGCCATAATTGACATACTTCTGCTTTGCATATTTAAATTGGGACTACGGACCGAGATCCGGGAGCTTTCCCCCTGTACTGCATTCATATTTAAATTGGGAATACGGATCGATATCCATGAGCTTTCCCCCTGTACTGAGATGCATATTTAAATAGGGACTATGGACAGAGATTCGGGAGCTTTCCCCCTGTACTGCATAGCATATTTAAATTGGAACTACGGACTGAGATCCGGGAATTTTCCCCGTGTACTGCATTGTACAATTATTGTTGAGATTTATGTTGTGCTGAGTCGAGGGCTCTATTTATGTTATTAAATCTTTTCGTTTTCGTTAATCCTATTTATCATTGCTTGTCTATCTCTCACTGTTTTAAAATTGTATATTGACTTTTTTTACAAACTCAGTAGGGCTCCACCTGACCTCGTCACTACTTGACTGGGGTTAGGCTTGGCATTTACGGAGTACCGAATGTGGAGTACTCACGCCCTTTCCTGCGCATGTTTTCCCCATGTGCAGATCCAGGTACCAACACTCAGTATCGTGGCTAGGAGTTGTCTACCAGCATCCAGGAGACCGCGAGGTAATTCTGCCGCGTCCGCAGAATCCCTCGAGTCCCCTTCTACTCTAGCATAGGCATAGAAAGACTTTTACATTTTTCCTATTGTTTCATTGTATAGAGCCATATTTTTTAAAGAGCTTGTGACTATGGTGACATTCAGAGTTTTGGGAAGTAAAATTGTATATGCTGACCAGCTACGTTATATTTAATTGATATCCTTTCTGTCTTTATTTTTTTCATTATGTTATTTCCCGCAAAGTCTAGGCTTACCTAGTCATAGAGACTAGGTGCCGTCACGATACCTTTCAGAGGGTAAATTGGGTCGTGACACCCGGACTGCGCACGTAAATCGAGATAGTTAAAATTAAATCTTTTTATGGCTAATAAGCCTAGAACGGAGTTTTAATTCATAAAATGACCGCCTGGGTCATCACAACATCTTACATGAAATATTTCAGGAAGTGGTGGATGTAGATGCAATTTTAATATTGTAATAACAGCATTATTTTTAGAAGCATTATCAAATGACATACACAAAACCTTTTCTGCAAGATTATAAAATATAGCAATTTCATGGATAGTATTACTTATAAATGCACCGGTATGACTTTGATCTTCATCATATTTAAAAGCAATAATACGTTTTTGCACACAAAAATTATCATCTATCCAATGGCATGTAACAGTCAAATAATCATTTCCATTTACAGCACGACCAATATCATAAGTAAGACAAACTCTACAAGAAAGTCTGGCGAACAAATAACGTATATATGTCTGATATTGTCCAAAGAGCCTAAAGATATCAGATCTACAAGTACTTCTAGGAATACCTTTAAACAAAGGGTTATAAACTCTTTGACTATAAGTAACAAGATACTGTGAAGAAGCAAAACTAAAAGGTAAACAACCTAAAATAATCATTTTAGTTAATTCTTCCCGATCTTTCTTAATATCATATTTACCCATTAATCCCCCAGTGTTCGGGATAAGTTTTTGTTGCCCATATTCCTCATCTACTCCCCAATCAAGAGAGTGGAGATCTACCATATGCCTGCGAAGTTGACCCGTTCCCCTCCCTTACCGGGCTCATGTTTATAAACTTCCTTACAAATTCGACATCTTACATAATTTTTGTGTTCTTCTAGTCTATCAAAAAAATCACAACACTTACTTCTTAATCTTCGATTCTTCTTAATAGGGAGGGGAGGATTACTTATTCCACCCCTATTATTTTTAGTTTGACTAGCATTACCAAGTGTAGCTGGTGGCGTTTCAAGATTATCGGGTGATTGAATATCATTTAAATTATCATCTAATCATCATCTATACCATAATTTTCTTGAAGTCGCTCATAATCTACATTTAAATTTTTGGGTGAACTTTCAGAAATATGTATAAAGCCTACTAGAAGAACCAACACCTCTTGATCTTTTGGAAGTTTTCTTACTACCACCTCTACTAGTGCACGCTTTTTTGGCTGCTCTAAGTAAATTCATTATGTAAATTAAATTAAGAAATTAAATTAATAATTCTAAATAATAAAATAAGTGTACACCAAAGAAGAGAAAGAGATGAAACGGGTGTACCGGGATTCCGCATGCCACACTACTTTTGATATAGAAAATCAAACTTCAATTGATAGACCGATACTTGATAGTTGATGGTACTTGATACCAAACTTCACTTGAATTAGAATACTTGATAATAATAATTTTGTAATGGCTAAACTAAATATTTGATGAAACTTGAAATAATTAGTAATTGAGAATTTAAGAGCAATAATTAATAATATCAAAAGAGAATTGAGAGATAATTAGAGTAGTAAGAGAATGAATTGTGAGGAAGAATGAAGAAGAAGGGGGGCTATTTATAGTTTATAAAAGGTTAAAATTTTAATTTATCAAATATTAGGAGTTGGGGAGGGGGGGGGGGCTACTTTCTTAAGGGATAGGCCGAAATGGCCATTTCTACAAAAAAGGGCTGTTGGCCAACGATTATTTTTGAATTTGACCGTTGGCAACATTCAGAAAATTTTAAAAAAAAAATTGAACAGATATCGGGTTGAACCGGGTTGCAACCCGTTAAGAACCCGTTAACGGGTTAGCGGGCTTTGCGGGTTCCGGTGCACCGGTATCCAAAATGTGTTTATATAAAACCCACTCCCGGCCCAACCCGTCCTAGCCCGCCTCATTTTGCTACAGTAACGGGCTGAACCGGGTTGTAAACGGGTTAGCCCGACCCGATTAACAGGTTTACTCTAAATTTCGAACAAAAAAAATCTAAAGCTGGGTTTCTTTATAATAAGAAAATTTACATCAGCTAGCTTATAAAATCCTACCTTAACACGAGAGCATATGAGCCTTATTATCCATATTACATTGGTTAGGCAGGTGATCACGCCCAACTCTAGTCCTAAAAAGGATAAGCGGCCGCGGTAAATATAATTCGGTCTAAGAGTTCGAAGTCGAATCCCACAGAGAACTAAGTCGAATCCCACAGAGAACTAAGGTTTCGTCATAATTGTTCAATATTGCTAAGAAGACAAGCTCGAATAAGTTTCTAAGTTAAAAAGATTAAGATTCTTATATCTAACTAATTAACTAAGAAACTAGATCAGTAAATTACAACTAAAGATATTAAGGGTTGGAGATTAAATTTAGGAGGTCTAGAGTTATAATTTCCCCAAATGTTGGAGTCCTTCCCGCTATGTTCCATACAATTTCGCCTATGTATTCTCTATTGGTCGTGAGAACTTTAGGTGCCGTAATTCTCTCTCGAGCAACTACAGCAATTTATTAGACTATTCTCTCGAACTACGCTAATTGGCTTTATCTAACGGCTCATAATGACCACATCACGGCTTTGTTATTTCTAAACCTACCTTTAAACCCGTTGTATTGATTACTCACATACGTTAGGAGTGACGTTGTTCAAAAACCACCTAAATTTGTATCATTTCTCAAGCAACACATAATAAATAGGCACAGTCAATCGATGGCCATTCAATCAACTGAAATAAGCACGTAGTTGAAAAAATAGACAAATTCAAAGGTTAAATTATATTAAAACATAACAAGAATTCATCCTCCAAGAGGTTCCATCAAAATCCTAGTTAACAAATTAGCTAATCATAATAGTATTCATAACTACAATACTATAATTCATAACCAATAATGGGAATAGGAAAAGGAAGTGAAAAACTCGTAGAAGAATTCCCCGCCTTGCTCCTAGTGTGTTCTTGCCTCTTTTGGTCTAAAGTGTGTCAAAAGTCCTCAAAATACTATTTTTGCATGTATATATACCTAGAGGGTCGGTCCCAAACAATTATACCTTCTCCTACGCGAAAAAGGACACTTTTCCCGGATAGGACGTGCGAGGCCGCGGATCAACCGCGGATTGCCTGCGGATTTTTCCCAGTTCACTGCCCCATTTGCGCGGTCAATGCGCGACCGCATACTTTCCGTGCACTTTTCACCCTGTTATGTTTGGAATTTGGAAAAACATAAAACAATAAAGTTTTAGCCCTTTTAATTAACTTTACAACCATATATTATGGAGTCCAAATGGAGTTTTGAATGAACAGTTATTTGCATTTTACTAGAAAGTGCACAATATACCTACTTGATTCTTCGTTCATTCTTAACTATCATCTATTGATCCCTGAACACGATCCTGGCTTAATTCCTTATGATTTTACTCAGAATTCAAAACTCCAAATCACTTGAATTCATTCCATAACATCTACATAGCTCAGAATCACTCCTACAAGACATAAAACACACAATTAGTGTAAAACACAAGCATTAAAGCTTAAAAAACTCAATTAAAATGCAGTAAATTAGAGTGTAATAAGCGACTAAAATACATAATTATATCCTATTATCAGTAGGTTAGTCATTTTATTGATAATTTAGAGCTTTTGAGAAGATCTATCTTTCATTCTTTGGGCAACTAAAAGTAGTGCAACCTATGAACATTTAACGCATGGAAGACATGAGGTGAACCCATTATAAATAGCAACATTCTATATAGATGATAGCTAAAGCATGAAGTGTCCATATCCGCAAGCATTTATGCAACCAAAACATATCTTAGAATCATTTTTATTCATAAAATAAAATTATTCATGGTTTATATAAAATACTTGTTCAACTAGCATCCTCACAGTCTATAATGACTTAATCCCTATTCAAGAAATAGTTTAACATATGATTTTTAATATACGAACAACAGCTAAAAAAATAAATAAAGGAACACTTAACACAAGATTTTTCCAAAGGAGTACTAACAAAAATGTGACTTCAATCAACTCTCAACAAAAAAGGCATGAAGAATATCCATTTTTAATGACGTCTCACACAAAGATAAACTAATACACTTCAAAATTAATGATTCGGGCAGTTCCTATCTAGAATCGAACAAAAATAAGTAAAACAAAGTCTCTGACCTGTTGCACGACAGTGAACTAGGGCAAGGGTCTTTGATTTATCGGACTCCGGCCTCGAACTAACTACTTCGAACGATTCCAAAGAAATACCAAAACACCTCTGCTTTGACTAAAAATCAACCAATAGAGAATGAGAAATACCAAAAGAAAAGCTAGTGAATGGGGCGACTGAAACTCTTAAATTTGGGGTGAAAGGGGGCGGCTCAGAGCTTGGTTTTGAAGGGTGAAGGCAGCGGCTCCATCCTTTTTCTTTTTTCAATGGCCTCAAAATACCATTATTTATAATGAAAAATATAGGGCTTAATTTCTTGGTGGGATTTTGTTTACCTTGAAAATGGTAATTACAATTATATTTAATTTTGTGATTCTAAAAATACATGACTTATTTTAATACCAGTTGTTTAGGCAGTATTTGCTAGGTGAGAAATGATAAAATGAAATAAGAGCAAAGGATAATGAGATTATGCAAACTGGGCAGTGGAGAGACGGAATGAGCCTCGAGCTTGGTCGGAATGGGCCTCGAGGCCGAGCCCAAGAGCTTGACAAAGGGCTGTCGAGAATAATATAGCAGTATCGAAGGCCTTGAAGATGGACTATTAGTGATTAATAACGAGTAATAAATGAATAACAACTAATAAACACAATAAATGAAAGGCAATAAATCAGTGAAACAATTGTAGAGAATGTTTGAATTAGAGAGCAGAGAATATTCTTGTTCTTGTATTGAACATCATGTGTCTTACAAAGTGACAAGGGTCCCCTTTATATATGAGGGGAAATCCCAATATAGTACATGTGTAATTATTACAAAAGAGAGATAGCTGGTACAACCATTTAATGCCACGGTACGGGCTTGTACTATTTTGTATATTTGGTCAGCTTTAACCACGCCCCTTTTGGGAGTTTCCCGCCTTTCCATGATGGTCTTCGATCTACACTTATTCGGGGTCGAGAACCCTCGATATGCCTCCTTGAGGAATGTACCTCGGAGTTGAACTTCAGATTGCGCCCCGATACATTCAAGGTCGAGGCTCGGAACGCTTTAGAAACATAAATCGGACTTCTCCGGTTTTACCGTATATAGATAGTCCCCGCGTTTCTTGGAATAAAAAGACAAGAAATGATTTTGAGTTCACAACTTTTAAATGCCTTTATTATTCTGCCAGCCATGTCGCGTAAGCGACTGACGTGATTGGAGAGATGCTTCAAAAGCCAAATTCGCACAGTCTTCGAAAAGATTCGAATTTATTACGGCGACTGGCTGCCTTTTGGCTTTCCTGAACTTGTGCGGTTGGACCCTATAAATACTCCTTCTCCTGCCCCTCTCCTTTCATTACTTCTTCTAACCTTTTTTAAAAAGAGCTCTCATTACTTCTTTCTTGTGTCCCCTTTCTGATCAGCTCCCTCTCGTTTCCTTCGAAATCTTTCAGCAGGAATGACAAAGGCCTCCAAAACTATTTCACAAGATGATACAACCCCCTCCTCTTCACGTTCCTCTATGGGAAAGGAAATTGTTCCCCCCAAATCTCGAGGAGTGCATCCCCGGAACCTGCAAAAAGACCTCTAATTTTAAGGTCGATAAACCTTCCTCGAAGTCGGGGCAGTGTGAACCCATATCTAGATATGTTAGCCTAATAAATAACATCGAGAAAGTGAAGGCCGACTGCCTCTGGTGAGATGTGGTGCAAGTGGAGATTCCCTCTCGGGAGGAAGACATAACAACCAATAAAATCGTCTTCCTCAGTGTATACACCTATCCATTTATCCTAGGCCCGGTAGGGCCGTCTTCACCATCGATAGACCCCGTCGTTCTCGATTTCTGCAAGCGATATCAAGTGATGCTTGGCCAAATTCACCCATCATTTTGGCGTACTATTTACATGATTAGTCATTTTGCAAATACGGTCGAGGGGATGTCTTTCACCCTTGAGTACCTGATTAGAATGTACAGTCTCCGACTTTGTCGAGGTGGTCTGATTAAACTTCAACGTCGGTCCTCAAGGGTTTTCTTTTCTTGCACCGATGAAGGAAGTGATAGGGGGTGGATGAGCTACTTTTTTCAAGTTAGGACCTCGGATTTGATTCCATTCGAAAGGATGCCGTTCCCCGAGAATGGAATACGAATCGTAAGTCAATACTTTAATTTTCCTTTGTGCCAATTCACCCTTGAACTAATTCCTTTTGATGATGCAGCCGTTGTGTGGTATCCGAATGCGGTTAAGGATCTCTCAAGCTGGGTTCACCACCTTGATTCTACCTGCCCGTATGCCGAGCGTGTGTGGCACGACCTGGCCAGGGGTCCATAGGAAGCTAAAAATGATGGTGTGGCCTTTCCTTTTCCAATACATGAGTTCTGTTTACAAGAGACAGCCCCTTAATATATTCTGATTTCTTGTGTTCTGTGTTTATGCAGGCCTGGGGGAGGCCTCTTTGATGAGAGAAGCATTTCCTGGGGAAGCAGATATCCCAAAACCGAATGAAGAGAAGAAGAGAAGGAGGGAATCGTCGACCGAGCCTTTGGAGCCAAAGAGGGCTATGGCGCAAAGGTCTAAGGCCGACTCTGCGGCCTTAGATGAGAAAAAAATTTCCTGATATCGACCGAGGGAAGTGGAAGCATACCTGCTTCTGCCTTTGTTGATCCGTTGACTGTTGAGCCAAGGACTTCTAGATTAGAAGTTGATGATGCCATCTTACCTGGGACAGAAGAAGTTTTCGAGGGTAGATCAGATGATGTCCCTGATCCGATTGTCAGCCAAAATATTCTACGGGCCGAAGGGCACTCGGTAGATGAGTTATGGGAGCCTAGATGCAAGCCGAAGGCCTCGATTGACCTAGCCAGGGTTAGTGATGTAGGTGACTCTCTGCCGGTTTCAATATTTTCTCCCATGGAGATACGGGATGCCCCAAATATAGAATCTTTCGATGCAGGGGAACCCCTCGAAGGGAAGGACGTAGCTGAGGGGCTCTTCACTATGGCCGAGAAGAATCTGAACTTAATGCCTTTCTTATTTTCGAGGAAGCTGAAAAGCTTTGCAAACAGGTAATTTCTTCATCGATTGTTTCAAGCTTTGATTATCATTTCTTTGACTCTCCTTCTTTCAGGCGAAAGTTCTTTACAACAGGACCACAACCAAGTTTTAGTCTGAGCTGACCCATTACGAGGGGGAGTGCAGGAGATTTTTGTCGGAGGCAGATGAGCTCAGGGATCTTGTTTCCCAAAAGGAGGAAGAAATGCTGGACCTTCGAGTTCATTTAGAAACGGTATCTCGGAAACTGAGCGATCTTTATGAGCAGGTAAATAGCCTTCATGTGCTTCATTTATGTAATTGATATCAGTACTTAACCCTTATCGGGTTGATCTTCGGAGCTTAAGGAGAAAGATGCCCTGATGTGGGAAGGATTCAGAACCAGGGATGCTGAGATCCTTGGATTTAGGCAGTGTGTGAACAAGATAACCTATGAGAGAGACATCCTCCACGGGATGTTAACCTCGATTGAGCATTGCCTTTGGGATGCAAGGGCTGAAAGTAGAAAATATAAGGACCTATATGCTGAATGGGTCGTTGCGCTATCTTAAATTAAGGTTGAAGCTGATGCGCTCATAGCCTTATATAAAGTTGATGATGCTTCTGCAAACGCCCAGTCCAGGAAAGCAGCCAAGGAGGCCGAGTTTAAAATTGCCCAGGTCCTGGAGCATGCCAGATTAAAGTCTCGGAGGCAGGCTCTCGAGGACATTCGTGCAGGGGACCTCGATTTTCCTGCTGAGATTGAGAGGGTGAAGACCATAGAAAAGGAATCGGAGGCACTGCTTGCTTTCGAAGATGACTCGAGCAGTGGCTCGGAAGATGATGAAGATGAGGGTGAAGTCCCCGAGGGGAAAGAGGCCATTGAAGACCTGGGGGCCGAGGGCCGAGCTGCTGAAAGCATAACCTCCGAGGGAGCAATTGAAGGAACACCCTAGCTGTAGATTAGGTTTTCATTTATTCTTTTTCCCTGTGCAAGGGCTCCAATTTTGAGCTTTGTAAATATTCTTTGCGAACCTCTATCATATATAAAAGGTCTTTCATTATTCCTTGTTTCTTTTTTGGTTTCTTGGAATAGGCTCTGACGTCCGTCGACTATTAGTCCGATAAATGGGACTTAGAAATGGAACCCTTGGGGTTATAAATTGGCCCTGAAGCTTTTAGGCTGGCTCATAGGCTCTTACGCATTGGGTCGGTACGACCTTTCATATGGCTGGTGACTTGGGCTCTTACGTATTGGCCCTTAGGAGCTTTTTTAGTTAATCATTTAGGGCTCAGTATTTGATTCGGGTTTCGACTCGAGATCATCTACCCTTAGGTTATTCAAATCGGCCCTGAGGCTCTTTAGGCTGGTTCTTAGGCTCTTACGCATTGCGTCGGTACGACTTCGATATGGCTGACGACTTGGGCTCTTATGCATTGGCCCTTAGGTGCTTTTTTAGTTCACTGTTTAGGGCTCAGTATTCATGTTGGGTTTCGACTCAAGCTCATCGACCCTTAGGTTATTCAAATCGGCCCTGAGGCTCTTTAGGCTGGCGCTTAGGCTCTTATGCGTTGGGTCAGTACGACCTTTGATATGGCTGGTGACTTGGGCTCTTACGCATTGGGTCGGTACAACCTTTAACCGGTTCTTTTCGAAGTACTTTCGAAGTAATTGGAGGCTTGTGATTTTATGGCGATGTTCGGACGTCTTCGAGTTGCATTAGTTTGGCCGGAGCCTTATGACAGTGGTCATTGTATTTGGCCGTAGTCTTTTAGTGCCCCAATGAGATAGCCTCGGTGTCTATATCGAGGGTATGCCTTTTTAGGGGTCTTACAATTTCGAATATATATCCTTGACTTTGATATCGGGATTACGCCTTTTTAAGGTCTTACAAATTTGTACATGCCTTACTTAAGGTCTTACAAATTTGATATTGCCCTGCTTGAGGTCTTACAGTTTTGATTAAATTGGTGCCTCGTTGAGGGCTTACGGATGCGGTATTGCCTCATTGAGGGCTTATGAGCTCGAAGGTTCCGGCCCTGAGGTCTTATGGTTCTGAGTTTCGATGGCTTGATGGGTGAGCTCGAGGTTGCCGGCCCTGAGGTCTTAAGGCTTCGCGTTTCTAATGTTTTGATGGGGTGTCTGTCGATGGCAGTCCGCGGGATATAAAAATTTTTTAGCTCAAGGGTCGTTCCTTGCCTCATCGAGGTCATATATTGTTGATATTGCCTCATAGAGGGCTTATACTGTGGATATTGCCTAATGTAGGGCTTAAATTGGTGCCTCATTGAGGGCTTATGAGATTGAAGTTACCTACCCTGAGGTCTTACGGCCTCGAGTTTTTGATGACTCGGTGAGGTGGCTGTTGGGGACAGTCCCTGAGTTGCGGTTAGGCCTTACAAATTTGATGTTGCCTCGTTGAGAGCTTACAAGCTTGAGCACACCTTGTTGAGGTCTTATGGATGCGATATTGCCTCATTGAGGGCCCGTGTTGTTGATACTGACTCATGGAGGGCTTACATTGATGCCTCATCGAGGGCTTATGAGCTCGAAATTACCTGCCCTGAGGTCTTACGGCCTCGAGTTTTTGGTGTCAGTCTCTAAGTGTTGGGGAAGTTTCTATCCCTGGGGCCGTTTCTTGCAAAAATAGCAAACTTCTTTGAAGGGCGAAGTGTTTTGATGATAAAAGACTCTCTTTCGATTACTCGGTACAAGTATACATGTTTTCGCCATCGAGGGTTCGATTATTCTACGAGGACACGGTTCATTTGACCGTTTGGTCTGAAACATCATTCTCCTATCGAGACCCTTTTTGGCATATTTCAGATTCCTCGAGGGGGTTATTTCCCGGGGGGATGCCCCTCAATATTTGAGGTAGATTGAGGAGAAGCCTCAAATACTTGTTGAGTTACCCTCAGGTAGCATGTAGATGTTGCCTCGTTAAAAACCTCGCCGGTAAAACCCGTTTGGGATAAAATCCGACATGAGGGAAAAAGAGCACAATGCATGTTTTTCAAACCCAAGGTCTTCAAGTTGAAGGATGTTGCGGTGTCTTCCATCGGACACCTGTAAAAAGGAAATTATTGTGAAGCACAGTCACTATTATTTTTAGAAAACCAGCACTAAAACAGTCACTATTATTTTTAGCCCCACGGTGGGCGCCAAACTGTTTACCTTAAAAATGGTAATTACAATTATATTTAATTTTGTGGTTCTAAAAATACGTTTCATATTTTAATACCAGTTTTTTAGGCAGTAGATGCTAGGTGAGAAATGAGAACATGAAATAAGAGCGAAGGATAATGAGATTATGCAACCCGAGCAGTGGAGAGACGGGGTCTCGAGCTTGGTCGGAATGGGCCTCAAGGACGAGCCCAAGAGCTTGACAAGGGGCTGTCGAGAATGATATAGTAGTATCGAAGGCCTTGAAGATGACCTATTTTTGATTAATAACAAGTAATAAATGAAGAACAACTAATGAACAATAAATGAAAGGCAATAAATCAATGAAACAATTGTAAAGAATATTTGAATTAGAGAGCAGAGAATGTTCTTGTTCTTGTATTGCATATCATGTGCCTTACAAAGTGTCAAGGGTACCCTTTATATATGAGGGGGAATCCCAACATAGTACATATGTAATTATTACAAAAGAGAGATGGCTGGTACAACCATTTAATGCCACAGTACGGGCTTGTACTATTTTGCGTACTTGGTCAGCTTTAATCACGTGCCTTTTGGGAGTTTTCCTCCTTTCCATGATGGTCTTCGATCTACGCTGCTTCGGGGTAGAGAACCCTCGATATGCCTCCTCGAGGAATGTACCTCAGATTTGAACTTTGGATTTCGCTCTGATACATTCGAGGTCGAGGCTCGGAACGCTGTAGAAGCATTAAAATCGAACTTCCCCGGTTTTACCGTATACAGATTTGAAATTCAAACGGCCATAAGAGCCATTCTGAAGGTCAAACCAAATCTCTGAGAAATCAGTCCTTCAGACATGGAGAAATCAAAATTTCAGAAGTCTTTTGGCTTCATATGTTGACAGACCTGTTGAAGAAGAGAGAGATATGAGTGTTCGAGAGACTTGCACAAAAATGGGGCGGGACAACCTCTGCTCTTGGCTGAGCATCAATGGATTTTGTAAGAATTTGAATTAAGAATTTGATTATGAATTTTGAGAGTCGACCCGAGCGGAGTTCGAAGTAGATCCTTGACTTGTGTTAGAGAGTTTGGTATTCCTCCCCAACAAACTGCCCCAGTTCACGGCTAAGATATAGTTCCACGTTGCGCTATATTTCCTGCAAAGCTTAACTATGCTAAAAATATTAGTTTGGAAATAAGATGCAATATGCAATAAAACTAATTTTATGAAAATAATATTTAGACGTCAATTCATATGAAATGTGAATTTATTGTGCAAACATATAAAAATATAATTTTATGGAGATATATTTCATGATCGCAATGCCATATGAATATTTAGCTTATGAAAATAAATATATTTGGTAATGATTTATGAAAGATATGTTTTGACAATGCTTATGCAAGCGGGACCACTCGGGTCGAAATAAATTGATGTCCTGTGTGAGGGAGGATTAGTTCTATGTCCTATTTGAAGGCGGACGACCACGATATGTTCTATTTGAGGGTGATTAACCCAATATATCCTATTTGAGGGTGGATGGACCCGATATATCTTATTTGAGGGCGGATGAACCCGATATAACCTATTTGAGGGCGGATGAATCCAAAATATCCTATTTGAGGGCGGATGGACTCGATATATCCTATTTGAGGGCGGATGGACCCGATATATCCTATTTGAGGGCGGATGGACCCGATATATCCTATTTGAGGGAAGATGGACCCGATATATCCTACTTGAGGGCGGATAGACCTGATATATCTTATTTGAGGGCGGATGGACCCGATATATCCTATTTGAGGGAATATGGACCCGATATATCCTATTTGAGGGCGGATGAATCTGATGTATCCTATTTGAGGGCGGATGGACCCGATATATCCTATTTGAGGGCAGATGGAGCCGATATATCCTACTTGAGGGCGGATGGACCCGATATATCCTATTTGAGGGCGGATGGACCCAATATATCCTATGTGAGGGAGGATGGACCTGATATATCCTATTTGAGGGAGGATAGACCCGATATATCTTATTTGAGGGACGATGGACCCGATATATCCTATTTGAGGGTGGATAGACCCGATATATCCTATTTGAAAGCGGATGGACCCGATATATCCTATTTGAGGGAGGATAGTCATGATATATCCTATTTGAGGGCGGATGGACCTGATATATCCTGTTTGATAGAGGATAAATCTGATATATCCTATTTGAGGGCGGATGGGCCCGATTTATCCTATTTGAGGGTAGATGAACCCGATATATCCCATTTGAGGGAGGATAGACCCGATATATCCTATTTGAGGGCAGATGGACCCGATATATCCTATTTGATGGCGTATAAATCCGATATATCTATTCGAGGGTGGATGGACCTGATATACCCTATTTAAGGCGGATAAATCCGACATGTGATACTTGATTTGTAATTATAAAGATTGATGCAGTGCGAAGAGCTTGATATAGTGCAAAGATCTTGATATGGTGCCCATTTTGTAGTGGTAATTCGTGGTGCGATGCAAAAATCCTCGTGCAGTGACTTTGTGATAGAGAATATCCATGGTATGGAGAGCTAATACAAAGCCTCTGTAACGACCCGACAGGTTGTTTGCTTTCTAGAACCCTGCACCCCTAAATAAGACTTCCCGTACTTGCTCTTACTAATTTATGACTTCCGAGGATGGTTGGTTTAGGATTTGGGAGAGTTTGGAGTGAAATCAGAACACTTGGTTCTTTAAGGTTGGCTTAAAAGGTCAAGTTTGACTTCGGACAACATTTTGACTAAACGACCTCGGAATCGGGATTTGAAGGTTCCAATAGGTTCGTATTATGATTTCAGACTAGGTCATATGTTCAGATCGGGTTCTGGATTACCCGGGAGCGTTTTGGCGCCTAATAGTGAAATTTGGTTCTTGAAGGTTTTAGAAGTTCTTTAAATTTGGTTTGGAACGTGTTTTTGGTTATATCGAGATCCAAACGGAAATTCGAGACTGGAATAGTTCCGTAATGTCATTTAATACTTGCACGCAAAATTTGGTGTCATTCCGAGTAGTGTAAGTACGTTTCGGCGCATTGGAAGTAAATTGAAGAACTTGAAGTTCTTAAGTTTGATTCAAATGGTTTTGGGGTGCGATTCTTAGTTTTAATGTTGTTTCGGGCGTTCCGAGAGTTCGATCGAGTCTATTTTATGATTTCAAACTTGTTGGTATGTTTGGACGGGGCTACTGGGGCCCCAGATACCATTCGGATAATGAACAAGTTGAGTTTGAAACTTAAAAGAGCTGCTGGTGCACCAGTTCTGGTGTTCCCACACCTGCGGTTGGGCAGCCGCAGGTGCGAGCTCGCAAGTGCGGGCCAAGGGAGGGCAGCCCAAATCCGCAGGTACGGCCCCTCCTCCGCAGATGCGAGGGCGCAGGTGCGGAAATCACTGGAGGCAGTGAGCCTCATTTATTACAGGTTAGGGCCATTTTTATCACATCTTCTTCTACTCTTGGGTGATTTTAGAGCTTCTAAAGTGGGAATTTCGACCTAGCTTTGTGAGGTAAGTAATTTCTACTTAATATGAGTTTAATACATAGATTTTGGGTAGATTTTGACATGAAAATTGATAGAAATCATGGGTTTAGATGAAAAACCTAAGGTTTGACAAAAATGAGATTTTACCACGAAATTGACCATGAAACTTAGTGAAAATTATATATTTATGTTTCTTAGGTTGTGGATAATAACTTTCTTCGAAAATTTTCGGAATCCGGACACGTGGGCCCGAGGATGAATTTTTAGGAATCTTGCAATTTGAGTTGGGAATTGCTTTAATGGTTGGGATATGAACTTTTAAGCTTATATTGATTAGTCTTTACACTATTTGGATAGTTTTGTATTGTTCGACACCAAATTGAGGGTTTGGGGCATAAGCTTGGACCAGGAAAGTAGGCCTTAAAGCGAAGTAAGTCTTTTTTCTAACTTTGTAAGAGGGAAGTTTTCTCATAAGTGAACTTAATTAATATGTGATTATGTGTGGGGGCTACGTACGCACGAAGTGACGAGAGTCTGTACGTAGGTACTATTCCTGTTGTGTCCGGGTATTTTTAGGCTTATAACATGCTTTGTGGATACCGTTAACTGATCATGTATGTTGATTTCATTGGATAGGAAGTAAATATAAGATTTTAAGAATTTCAAAGGTTTCAAGTAAATTATTATTTTGAAAAGAATTGAGGAAAGTTATGATATATTTATATGTAACTGCATCGCAATCATATTCCGCAAGTGGGGTGACTATTTCCACTACTTTCATGGGAGCGGGTCATTCGCCTCAACAGGTTAATAGATGCATCTATGGTTCGCGCCATTCGAATCTCGGCAATACACAATTTACATTTTATGTTGGATCGGACCGAACGTCCGCGGTGGAATTTATGTGTGATACTAGGGCTGGAAGCCTTCTTATAATTCGTATAAATTTACTGTTTTAGAGATCATTTGTTTTAAATGAAGGAAGTGTTTTGGGTTCTTGAATATGATGGAAGAACCGTTAAGTTATTTCTTGTTCTGAGTTTATTGTTAGTTCTGTATATTGTGTTTATTTAGAATCACACATTATTATATTGTTGGCCCTAGTATGTGTCGAAAGTCCACCCCTCGTCACCACTTCTTCGAGGTTAGACTATATACTAACTGAGTACATATTTTTATGTACTCATGCTATGCTTCTATACTTGATTGTACAGGATTTGAGGTTGGTGCATCTGGTCACCAGTCCGGCGCGTAGATTGATTTTCCAGCTCGAGACTACCCAGTGAGCTGCCCTTTTAAGCCGTTCTGCCGCAGCTGGAGTTTATCTTATGCTTTATTTTTCTGTCTATTTCATTTCAGACAGTAGGGCAGCATTTGTTTTGTATATTCTACTAGATTTCCCATATACTTGTGACACCAGGCCTTGGCACACACACTAGTAGACTTTTTTTTAATATTTTGGGTTATATTTAAATGATTACGGTTGCATTCATAGTTCCGTCTAAATCTTGTTATATTGGTAAATACTAAAAATATTTTTCAGTTAATGTAGAATTTTATCTACTTAGTGATTTACTCGAACTGGAGATTTTTAGTTTAATTAGTGTTGGCTTTCCTAATAATGGTGTTGGGCGCCATCATGGCCTAATACGAAATTAAGCTGTGACAGCCTTTATAAAAGAAAATATTCAAGGAGCGGTGCCAATAAATTGGGAATTTGCATGCTGAAGTTTATTATTAGTAAATTCCTGCACTCAAAGAAAATTATGAGTTTTAAAATATAATTTAAGATAACTCGGCTTGATCCTTTTCTTCCTCTTGAAACTTCTAACTTGATGTTGAGCTTTTAGGGTAGCGTGCAATATTATTTAAGAATAGCTAAATATTTCCCCTGCCTTACTCAAAGAGAATTCGTTAGCATAAAAAGAAATGGTTGCCTTGCATGAAACGTTGAAGTTTTGGCATTGAATTTGCATCTTTATGGCTATGGCATTCAAAACTTGTTGATGCAAATGTGACAAGAACTTATCTTGGAAATCTGACTTCTTCTTTGCCAATTTTACTATGATGATACCGAACCCATAGGGATTCCTACATATCCCCTCTTAAACGGGAATCATGCCAAAACGTAGTTCATTACAATAGCCTTAGAAGAATTGCAAAAGAGTAGTTGTTACTAAAGATGGGCAGGTGGAGAATGGTTGCGATATGGCACCATTCTCAGTCTTCTTGATCTTCTATGTGTTTTCTTTTCAAATATCTTGGTGCCAATTTTGATGGATCTCCCTCGACAATAATTGTATATGTGCTTGAAATGTTGCAGTTTTTGCTTGGTAACTCATATTGTATTTTTATCTTGCCT
This sequence comes from Nicotiana knightiana, assembly GCA_005239525.1. Classification (NCBI taxonomy): domain Eukaryota; kingdom Viridiplantae; phylum Streptophyta; class Magnoliopsida; order Solanales; family Solanaceae; genus Nicotiana; species Nicotiana knightiana. The sequence goes on along the minus strand of ML433898.1, from coordinate 48,134 downwards.
TTCTTAATCATGCCTTGTATCTTGAATTTGAGTGCTAAACATTCTTCAGTGTCATGCCCCTGAATATATAAATGGAAGGTACAATTCTTGGACGGATCAAAGTTTTGAGGTCGATTCTTAGAGATAAATCCTTTTCTCAAATGTAGAAAACCTTTGGCTTTCAATCTTTCAAGTATGTCAACTAATGGCTCACCCAAAGGGGCGAAAGAGCACAACTTCATTTTCTTTTGCTGTCAAAGGTTGAATTGTGCTCAGGGATACTACTTCTGAAAGTTCTGTTGAAAATTTTGTTGGCGATTAGGCTGGAGGTGCATGCTTCTAAAGTTAGAATTGGCATAAGATTGCAAAAATTGATTATTGTCATAACATTGTGGCTGGTGCATAGTCATGGCAACTGAAGTATTAATTGATGGAAGGTTTGGTTAATATCTTGAGTTGTCGAACCATCCATAATTCTTACTTCATAAATGCTACATTCTAGCTCTTTTCCAATTCTAATCAAACCGGAGAAATTGCGTGCACATGCTGCGAGAAGCTTATCAAAATATATGCCTTCTTGAATTTGAATGAAGGTTGAGGTCAATTCTCCCTCAGGCAATAGCAGATGTATTTTTGAAGCTTCTAATCCATATCGTGTGGCATACTCTTGAAAGGATTCATGGGGTATTTTCTTTACTTTGAGAAAATCAGCCATGTGTGGGTCATGTCCAATGTTGAACTCATATTGCTTCACAAAATCGCGAGTCATATCTTCCCATGTACCCCATTTGCTAAAGTCTTGTTTGGTGTACCAAGTGAGTGCTAATCCAGACAAACTTTGAATGAATAATCTCATTCGAATGGCCTCATTATGTCCAATACCAAACAATCTGTTGCAATAATCCTTTAAATGAGCAATGGGATCTCCCATCCCGTTAAAAGTGTTGAATTTTTGCAGCTTATACCCCGGCCGAAGCTCAACATCGGGATGCAAACACAAATCTTTATATCTTAAACTTTGATAATTTTTTGATTTCAGCTCTTCTTCATTGACTTTCCTTAGATTGTGGAGCTCAGTATCCAAATTCTTACGATTGTTTGGCTGGATTTCTCTTTCACATCTAGCATATTGGCCCAACGCTAATTGGTCTTGCTTGTCTTCCCTAAAAGGAATTGCGACCGCGGAAGGCTAGATATTGGGTTTTATCATAGCTTGATTAGGAGTGTAGGTTAATGGTATTTCCGGAGAGATTGTATAAGTAGGATTTGGGAAAGAAGATATGGTTAAGCAAATTTTGTTATTTGAGCTGGAAGCAGAAGCCATATTTGGAAGAAGGTTGAAATTGCTTCCCAGATTAACCAACACGTTTCTTTGTACCACATTTTCCTCGGTATCATCACCTTCTGCTTGCAATAATCTCATACCGGTACTGAATACTTCAAAATTGTCTGCCATTATAGCCCCGTTGTTTATGCAGATTCGCAGCCAAAACAGTGTTCAATGCTAGGCAACCTTTAAAGAAAAAATAAAACTATACAAACAAGAAATAAATCGTTAGCTTATTCATCATAATAAATGTACGAAATAATAAAGCATAGATTAATTCACGATATGGTTAAGAAGGATCCCTAAACTAGAAACAATAGCCTAAGTTGCAAAATGGATGGACGAGAATGACTTGTTATCTAAGGGCTCTAACGCTCGAGACTTGTCGACATGAAAATTAATTGATTTGAAGTTTTGTGAAAGGTTGACTCGTGCCGAACATCTAAGCATTATCTCTAGCTTATCTCCTTTTCTTTGCATGACTCTAGCATATTTTAAAAATTACCCCATTCTTTAGGAAGTTTTGATGACTACTCCATAGCATGATGGCTTATGCAATTATACTCAATGTCTTCAAACCTGATCAATTTGCATAAAATTCCACCTCAGTTTCCTTTTTTGAGGGAAAAAATTGCTATAATGAGACCGAGCCTTATATAGACCGCTTACGTATTCCACCACGGGAATCAGTTCAGACGTAGTTTAGGGCAAAAAAGAAAATTACAACAAAATGCCTAATTAAGGGAAGGTGGGTGGGGAATGATAATCTTTCAAATTTTGTGATCTTGTTAATGATGCTTCTTCTTCATACACATTGTTGGCCGCTTTGAATGTCCTTTATAGTAAGAAAGAGTGCAGATTTGAAAAAATTGGACATCACACTCATAAGCAGCTGTGTGAATCAGAGAGTAGCCTTTTTTGTTGGACGAGTTCTTAAGATCGTCTATCATTTCCTTGACGCCATCAATTTCTTGCTCTATTTGTGCAACTTTTGCTTTAAGCTTAGCAATCTTATCTTGGTATGATTTTGTTTTCTCGCCAGCAACTTCATTCAACTAAGTCAATCACTATGATTTGGTCAGCTATATCCTACTTGAAGTTGTGTTGCTTTGATGTTCAACTCAAGTCAACCTATTTTGGAAAAAAAATATATCTAGTCACTATGGGGTAGATAAATATTGAAGGCTAAGGGTAGAATATTTGAGAATGTGTGCCTAAGAAACCGACGAGATCGGGTCTTATAATATTGTAATATTTAAGAGAGGCCAAAGATGGGTCATTTTGATAATATAAAATAATTTGTTGGTATTTAGATATAGACAATCTCGGGATCAAAATAATTATTAAGGATATGGTAGTGAATTGACATTATAAAATTGTCGAGGCCAGGGAATATGGTGTCAACCATTTTGAGACTTATGGGATAGTACCTAGACTCATGTGCCAAAAGTTAGAATTAACGGATGCGTGAAGATTAATTTTGGTGACCCGAAATAAGACGATAGAAATACTTGAATTTAATAGGTGAAAATTTTAGAATAATTTGGCGATGCAAACTGACCAAATAGTGTCCTTTTATTGCTCAATAGATTGCGCAAGTTTGGACATCTACCAACTTATAAATGAGAATTGACACGAAGGTTGAATTTCTAAGACATAGATCGAATGCTAAATGGATTATATGAAACATGAAGCTATGAGACAAGTATTTTATGTTGTTGGAGATACAAGATTACGTCGGAATTGAAAAAAAATTAAGAAACGATTGAATATTATGTGAGGCACGAGTGGCAATATTAAAAATAAGTATGTAACTATATTTGTAATAAAAGAACTGAAGAACGCGAACAAAATTAACTCACGAAATTAAATAGGAAAAATATTTTATCTAATTATGAAAAATTATGCCAGTTTTTTTTAAGGAAGTAGGAATGACATCTTGATATAGTAAAGAAGATGCTATTGTTGTTTAAAGAAAATCTTTAAGGCTAGTTTAAGACATGAATATTGAGAGATTTCATTATCCTAGAATGACGATAAATCGAGCTTGCTTGATAAGAATTGAAGGGAAAAGTATCCTATTTTATAAATAAAAATCATACCCAAAGAATAAAATAATATATTAATTGGACACTGAGAATTGGAATGGACCTAAGAGAAATCTAGGCCTAAGTATATACCTAAAGTAGTGAAATTTTTTGCGATTCGCGCGATTATAAGAAATATCACTAAATTAAAAAAAAAACATAAAGACATATAGTGAATGAGAGAGATAAAAATATAATTCTACATATTGATAAATCATATACTTAGCACTTTACTTTGAATTAGATTTTACGTTACTGCATTTTTCCTGATTTCCTTTTTAAAAGGAAATAAAAGAGAAAGTATTATTAAGAAAAAAAGTTCACATACATATATTAATACATGAATTTTTAAGTACAATTATATGTTTGAGGCATGTAAATAGACAATTTTTTCATTAGATAGTAAAACATCGGCTTTGCTAAAATTTCTCATATTCAAATAAAAGAAATATGAAATAAAATTAAAAAAAAACTAATAAAGAAGAGAAAATAAAACAAAAGAAATATGTGAAAATGGTAGTATATTCTTTTTTCTATTCCTTCTCGTTATGCTATTTTAGCCTTCATCTTTGTCTTTTCTTTTCTATTCATTAGTTTCCATCTCATATTCTCCATTCCAAAGAGAACAGTGTTCTTCACTTTATAATACTTGCTCAATTATTTGCATCCTCTCAGAAAAAATAAAAAGTTTTTTTTGTTTTACAAATAATAGGCAATTCAAAAAAGAAAATCAAAACATAACTTTCAAAAAGAAAGATAATTTTCACAATAATTCAAAAGAATCAAAAGTTACAAAGTAAACCAAATAATTTATTTTATTTTTTCGTACATATGATACATGTTCCAATCATACGAATAAAATACTACTTACTTTATAAAAATTACAAGGAGAAATGAAGTAGAAAATAATTTCTATTTTACAAGAAACAACACATGCCGATGACTCAGCAAGAAGAACATGCGCCTGCTCTGTGACTTTTAGCTCTAACACTTTTTAATCGCTAAATAAAATAAGAGGTGTTGCCAATTCAATGAAGGGCGTATTTGAATGTTTAAAATTTATCTCTTTTGCACAATGAGCTATTATTGGTTAGTAGTCAGCAGACTTCCAACAAAGTTTAACTCATAAGTAATTAATTTGAGCCTAACCAAAAATACAAACTTGCAACAATCAAAAGTTGATAGAAAATAAAGCGAAAGAAAACACATGAGAAAGTAAATAGAGAAGAAAAAGATACAACTTACGACCTTAATCTTAAGAAAATAGAAATGCAAATAGTGTATAATTTTGCGTGTTCTTGTCGACTCCCGCAATATCGATTATTATTCAAGATCCTTCTTCCTCAAGCCAAACTAAAACATGAATCAAATGTTGCACTAAATATGACAGCATTACTATTTCAGGTAAAGAATAAAAAGGGTAGTCTTGGATATCTCATGAAACAAAATTATGAATTTATATAGGAAAAAATAGATGAATATCATAAGGGGATGTCATTATGGTTAAATGATGAATTATGCGGTGTATGGTGCTAATTCAGCGGAGGCATGCAATCATATTCTGGTACCTCATGTGGTGATTAATTCGGTGTTCATATATTGGAAACAGGTCTGGCGGAGAATTTCGGGCGTTGGAACTGGGTTCTGAGCTTATTGTATGGGTAAAACAGGACAACTTCGGATTTGATCGAGCTAATGTACTCATCAGAGTGGTGGTAGCACAGGTAGGTGCACGAGGTGTTAATCAGTGATTTCAGACAACTCCAGAGCAGTTCTTAGCACGTTCGAGACGAACGTATGTCTAAGTGGGAGAGAATGTAATGACCTGACCAGTCATTTTGAGCTCTAGCATATCGTTCGACAGTTTGAGGTCGTAAGCAGCTTCGTTTCAGGTATTACGACTCGTAGGCGTGGTCGGGATTGAATTTCGGGAAGTTTGGAGTCAATTCGAAAAGAAAATTCTCATTTCGGAAGCCTTAAGTTAGAAGGATTGGCTAAGAGTTGATTTTTGAGTAAACGACCTCGGAATCAGGATTTGAAGGTTCCAGCATGTTCATAGAATGATTTCAGACTTGGGTGTATGTTCGGATCGGGTTTTGGATGACCCGAGAGTGTTTTCGGCGCATATTGTGGAAGATAGCATTTTAGAAGAATTTCATAAGTCTGGGTTGAAGTGCATTTCAGTGTTATCGATGTCCGTTTAGGATTCGGAGTCTGGGAATAGCTCTGTATGGTGATTCTGGTGTTGGGAGCGCGATCAGAAGTAAATTCGGAAGTCTGTAAGTCAATTTGGAGTCATTTGTCTAAAGTTAGAAATATAAAGTTTTTAAAAAGTCCGACCGGAAGTGGAAATTTTGATATCGGGGTCGGATATCGATTCCAGAAGTTGTGGTAAGTCCGTAATGTTGAATGTGACTTGTGTGCAAAATTTGGGGTCAATCGGACGTGATTTGATAGGTTTTGTCTTCGAATGTAGAAGTTGGAAATTTTAGAGCTCATTAAGATTTGATTGAGTTGTGATCCATTGTTTCGATGTTATTTGATATGATTTGACGCCTCGAGAAGGTTTGCATTATGTTTTGGAACAGTTTGGTGTGATTGGACGGGGTTCCGGGGGCCTCGGGTGGATTCCGGGTGCTTAACGGACCGAATTTGGAATTTTGAGAAAAAGTTGAGGCTGCTGTCATCTGGTGTGACCTCACCTGCGGGGTTTTGGTCGTAGGTGTGGAGCCGCAAAAGCGGCCAAGGAGTCGCAGATGCGGGCAGGAGCGCAGGTGCGAGGATATGTCCGCACCTGTGAAGGCGCCGATGCAAAAAGGAGGGTCGCAGGGGCAGGAGCTTCTGGGTTGAGTTAGAGCCGCACGTACGATGATTTTTCCACAGGTGCAGAGCCGCGGGAGCGGCTATTACACCGCAGGTGCGAAAAGTGCTGGAGGCAGTGGGGGTTTCTTTAAATCGGGACTTGGCTCATTTTTCACCCATTTTTCATTTGGCTTGGACGATTTTGGAGAGCTTCAAGGGGAGATTTTCATCAAGAAACTCTAGGTAAGGGGTTTCTTCCCATTTATTAGTTAAATACATGATTATATGCGGATTTGGACATGGGAATTTGTAGAAATTATGGGATGTGGGAGTAAACCTAGAATTTGTATTTTTGGATTGTTACCACGAATTTGGGCATGAAATTGAAAGAGGATTATATATTTGAGTTCGTAAAGTTATGGGTAATCTTTATCTTCAAAAGAATTTCGGAATTCGGGCACGTGGGCCCGAGAGTGATTTTATCGACTTTCCGAGCGGAGTTGGGAATTTATATAATGTGAATTGTGATAAGTATTAGAGTATATTTTCATTGGGTTGCCCATTATTTTGATAGTTTTGGGGAGTTTTGCATCAATTTGAGTAATCGGAAGGGCTTGGAAGCCGGTTATGAATCTTCGGAGCAAGGTAAGTCTCCTTTCTAACCTTGTAAGAGGGAATTGTCCTCATAGGTGAAATAATTAAATATGTGCTACTATTTGTGGGGGCTACATAAGCACGAGGTTACGGGGGTCCATGCGTAGCTGCTATTATGTTTTTGTCGGGGGAGTTTAGGATGCACAAGCATGCTCTACGTGCCGTATCTGGTAATCTTAATGATAAATTTAGAATTTTTTGGCATCGTCGAATTATTTAAATGGATATTTAAGAAGGTCACCTATCATTATTTAATTTATTGGTTTCCCTTGGAAGAATATCCCCAAATAAACCCCTGATTTTCTATTGGATGTGTGTATATATGAGTACCTGAGTCGCATGTATAATTCGCGAGCGGGGTAACTCTATTATTTATTTTGACCACATCGCATGTATAATTCACGAGCGGGGTAGCTCTATTAGTAATTTTGACCGCGTCGCATGTACGATTCGCAAGCGGGGGTAATTGATGCATCTATGGTTCGTGTCGTTCGACCCTTCGGCAATGCACATTTATTATTTTATTGTATCGGTCGTACGCTCACCGCATGTTATGCGCATGTTAATTGATCGTTATTTCTCTGTGGTTGTTTAACCGTTAAATACTCTGGAAAATGAATTAGTAACTTGTACGATAGGAACTTGACATATAAAGGTACTTGTGAGGATACTTGGCTTTCCTTGTCTTTATTACTTGTTCATATTTGCCATTCATGCTTAGCCTTATATTTAACTTTACTGTTTGGCCCTAGTGAGTGTCAAAGTCGACCTCTTGTCACTAGCTCTTCGAGGTTAGGCGAGATACTTACTGAGTACACATTGTCTTCGTACTTATACTACACTTGCTGTGCATTTTTGTTGCACAGGCACATGTGCATCTAGTGGCCAGCTTGGCGCAGAGGTATGCTTGATATGGGGACTTAGGTGAGCTGCTTCCCTCGAGACGGCCCGCAGCCAGCAGAATCTCCTTCAGAGTATTGTATTTTTTTTCTGTCCAATTTGTATTCGGGACAGTTATTGTATTATATTTGTTTCTTAGAAATTGCTCATGCACTTGTGACATTGGGTTCTGGGCTGATTTCGGGATGTATTTGTTAATTAAATTGTTAAAACATCACTATTTACTCAGTAAATTTTATTGATTATATAATGAAATGAAAAGTACGATTTTAAAATACTAAAATAGGAATTTAATTAACAGTTGAGTGTTGGCTTGCCTGATAGTGGTGTCCGGCGCCATCACGACCTTAATGGATTTTTGGGTCGTGACAACGTGGTATCGGAGCACTAGGTTCCCTTAGGTTTCACGAGTCATGAGCAAGTCTGGTAGAGTTTTGCGGATCGGTATGGAGACCTCGGTAAGGATCTATTTGTGTGATGTTTTTCCATGTGTAGTTGGTTGGGGCTATTGTCGTTGCTCTGCGGAGGATATTATGTTGTTTCAGCTCAGTAGTTGTGTTTCTGAGAGCTTTGAGGCTATGCTCAGGTTGTTATAATTCTTATGATTGGTTTTCGCACGACATTGATATGATGGTAAGATGTTTGCCCATATGTCGGGGAAATTAATGACATGAAAGGAGGTCTTCTCAGAGCGTGATTCCGATATTTCAGTTTTTATTTCCGGCAGAAGAAAGGCAATTGGACTATAAATGTTCAAGTTTGGGCTGGTAGAGTCATGAGACTGGGTGTTTTCAAGTGAGGAGAAAATCTTCATCTGTGATGTGGTATCGTTGTCTTTGATCGAATATGATGTGTTAAATTCGACGGTGCTATGGTTTCTTCAGTTACATTGGGTCAGAGTATTGTGAAGTAGTATTGAAGAAGCGGCTGTCAGAGATCACGGTGTGCGGTGTTTCAGGATTGAATAAGTATTTCTCATATAGGCGGCTCGAGAAATATGATCTTCGAAGAGGTTTGAAGTTGTGGTGATCTTATGGTTTAAGTGCTACAAAAAATGACATTGATTTGAGGCAACAACTGGGAAGCATACGATGAAGGAAGACGTGTGAGAAGTGTCCGGTGGCAGATAAATTTCCAGAAAGCCAGGAGAAGTTTGACCAAAGTGGGAGAGTGGAAGCGTAGCATATGAGTTATGTGGTAATATAGATGCGCATCTTGAGGAGTGAGTTTGACCAAAGTGGGAGAGTGGAAGCGTAGCATATGAGTTATGTGGTAAGATAGATGCGCATCTTGAGGAGAAGTTTGGAGGGATTTGGGAATTTTAGTGGACGGTGATTGGTTCCATGGGCTTAAATTGAAATATTGGCTATTACGACGGGAGATTGGATGCAAGAAGGAGTGCTTGATATGAAGAAGGATGCAATGCAACTTTGAATTGGAAGATGTGGCCGCATATTTAGTAGACCTCCATAAGGAGTGAACGGATTGGTTCAGTTGGTGAAGGAGAATAGGCGTAGGTTGGGGTATTGATGTCGTGGAGATTGTGCAGTGCAGCGTCGTTGGAAGGTGTTGCTGGTAATTTTCACAGGTGGGTTATCTTCTGTGAGCAGATCAGTGGTTGCGTGGTTGGCAAAGTTTCTGCGAGGGACTTTACTGACTATTCAGTAAGAGTTCGAATATGAGAATATGGTTAATGACTCAGAGTGTTTATGAAATGCTGACGGAAGGATATCAAGGAATTTGGCGAGTAGGTAATGCATCATGTCAACAATGAAGGAAGATTCTTGGTGAGTTCCAGATTTGTGTAATAGCGATTTCAGGCTAAGTGGGAGAGTCCCACCGCCTACGGTTGGGTTGCACAGTACGTACTGGTGAAATTCTGGTTGTCGGCATAATGGGGGGTTAATGTAGCCAAGGGAAGAGGGCATAAGTTGTAATTTAAGAAAAGGAACTATTAAGGGGTGCTATAATTGTCCCTATTGACTTGTGTTCAGGCTTTGGGAAGATTCAAGGTTTATGTTTCATATAGAGGTGGTTTGCAAGGGAAGTCAGTCAGCCGGGTGCTTTATCAAGATGGGTGTTCATGGGCCAGCAGAGCCTTGGAGTTGATTATATTCGGGCCCGGGCCAGAGTGGGTGACTCTCAACAATGGCCCTAGTAAATTCAAAGTTCAGACTGTGGTGTCTAAGGATTTCAAGCCCACAATATGGTTAAGAATCGAGATTTTGCAGCGGAATTATGAGAAAGAGAAAATGGTAGGAGTGTTCTGTGTTATCTTTGGCGTGCAGAGTAGCATTTGGGTTCATAGAAGGCAGAAAATGGCTTCGGGTTCATAGACGGGTTATCGTAATGGGTATGCCAGTCGAAGATGTGAATATGCGTGCAAGTAGGGCACGAAACAGTTCATGGGTCTGGAGACAAAGAAGTCTCGTGGAATGGAATCACTCGAAGTGAGTGCGAATTGAGTTGTTATATGTTGATTTGGAGTTATCGTCATCCCTAAGGTGAGTGCAAATTGGATTAAGGTATAAGATGGGTCATGTTATATGAGCTTATGAAAGGCTTAATTGAATCTCACTGCGGTATTGTGGAGGTGTTAGGGTATGCGCATTATCAGTTATTGATCATCTTGATTTATGGCTTGAGCAAAGTGGGGGAAGTCTGCTGTTGATAAGTTGAGTGCACGTCTAAGTGTCGTATCAGTTTCAGTTGGAGGTATACGGGTGGATCAGTTATGTCCTATAGAAGTGGAGTTTGAGAATGACGCGAGTAATGGAAATTGGAAAAAGTGGATGGTTAGCCATGGCAGAATTTGCATATTGGTGGCAGTGATCAAATCCTTTAGCGTGATTTTTTATGCATATGATTGGTGACGGTGGGTGCGAGTGCCCGATGGCCACCTTAATTGATTTTATTTGGATCCATCCAAGTACTATGGCATGTTATGTGTAGGTGAATCACGGAATGATTATGGTGACATAGACTGTTACTTGAGGATTTGCATGTTTTGTGATAATGGGGTTCACTCGTGTGATGTTATGGTTCTCGTGAAGTAAGTTAAGTAAAAAGTTTCTATATGATGAAGTGTTCACCCTAATAGTGGTCCAGGAGGTATAAGGAAATTCTTGTGCTATCGCATATTGGCATGTTAGGTGCAGTGAGCGGTACGAAATTTGAAAGTGGGGATCAAGGTTGTGGTTCGGTGTGGACTAGGATTTCACGAGATCGGATGAGCAAGGAAAGGGATTTGGATGTTTAGAGTAAACTGGTATCGTCTTCAGCGTCACCTAGATCGGTGGTTGTGCAAGAGGCTTTGCGTGCTGGTTGCAGATTTCTTGGTGGGCTTTACAGCATTTGTGTGGCCGGTGGTATGGAGGTGCAGACTTGTTATCTAGTGCATGAGGTCGTGGAAGTGTATTCCACGCGAGTATTGTATAAGGGTGGCATGTGGTCACTTGATTGATTGAAGGTTTGAACCAAGTATTAAGGATGTGGTAAGATGGCTTATTTGAGAGTTTATGCCTGGAGTGAGCTCGGTTTATTTGGTTGTGGATTGTGGGAGTTTGCCCCGGCTATGATGGATGTTCTTGTGTGTTATGAGAAAAGTGGGTTATTATGGACCTAGGTAAGACTATTAGCCTAGTTCGGTGCGAGCAGAATCGACTCGAGGGTTGTGGATGGATTTAAATATGATTATGGGCTCCATAAGAGTCAGATGTGTTCGTTTCGGTATACCACTTCTCATGGAGAGGTATTAGAACATTAGATGTTATTCCATCCTCGTCCATTTCATGTAATATTATGATTGTGTCATGTGAGTTGTGAAACGGCTTGATAATTTCTTATGTGTTGAGATTCCGTGTAGTGATTATGTTATGTGAGCAGGATAGCTCTTGAGATTCAGAGTATATATATTGCACCTCAGTTGTGCTTGAGTTTTGTAGCGTATGGCTCTATCAGTCTCCCCAGGATGGTATTATGCACTTAGTGTGCTTGTGACCGATATTCGATATTTTGTGGTAATGAGTAATTTCGCTCGGTGTGCATCTCCTTATGAAAGTCTTATGGGTGGATCGGGTGGCACGCCTCCACGGGTATGTTATTTGGATCGGGTTGCACGCTGCAACAGTGTCATGTTGAGTACGGTTCCCTATATTTATTTTTCTTGTGTTTTACTTCCTATTTTCTGAGGAAAGTTCATATTAGTTGCGTGAGTCGAGTAGTCCCTTCCTGAGTCATTTCCTTATGTATCATGTTCGAGTTGTGGCCTATTGGCGCATTGTGGCATCATATGAGACTATTGGACATATCTGGGGTGATTTTTCGCCTGAGCAGTTCATACTGGGTGAGATGAGATTATTGGATCAGGGATCAGTGCGATAAGATTATGTGAAGTATATTAAAGAACAATACCATTATTTGGTTCATAATGAGGTGATGGTTCTAGTCAAGAGGAGAGATTCAATGATTTGTTAACTCTACAATTGGTTATGAAATTCTACACATCTCCTCCATTGTGGTAGTATTGTAAGCGTCATAGCGGGACCTATATATATGTCATAAGGTGTATTGAGAGCATCAGATTCGTAGAATTTTGGCTATTAAGATCAGTGAATGTCATTATAGTTAAATGATGAATTATGCGGTGTATGGTGCTAATTTAGTAGAGGCATGCAATCATATTCTGGTACCTCATGTGGTGATTAATTCGGTGTTCATATATTAGAAATAGGCCTGGCAGAGAATTTCGGGCGTTGGAACAGGGTTCTGAGCTTATTGTATGGGTAAAAGAGGACATCTTCGGATTTGATCGAGCTAATGTACTCAACTGAGTGGTAGTAGCACAGGTAGGTGCACGAGGTATTAATCAGTGATTTCATACAACTCCAGAGCAGTTCTTAGCACGTTCGAGGACGAACGTATGTCTAAGTGGGAGAGAATGTAACGACCTGACCGGTTGTTTTGAGCTCTAGCGTGTCGTTCGGCAGTTTCAGGCCATAAGCAGCTTCATTTCAGGTATTATGACTAGTAGGCGTGGTCGGGATTGAATTTCGGGAGGTTCGGAGTCAATTTGGAAAGAAAATTCTCATTTCAGAAGCCTTAAGTTGGAAGGATTGGCTAAGATTGGATTTTTGAGTAAACGGCCTCGAAATCAAGATTTGAAGGTTCCAGCATGTTCGTAAGATGATTTCAGACTTGGGCGTATGTTCGGATCGAGTTTTTATTGACCCGGGAGCGTTTCGGCGCATATTGTGGAAGATAGCATTTTAGAAGAGTTTCATAAGTCTGGGTTGAAGTGAATTTCAGTGTTATCGATGTCCGTTTAGGATTTCGAGTCTGGGAATAGCTCTGTATGGTGATTCTGGTGTTGGGAGTGCGATCGGAAGTAAATTCGGAAGTCCGTAGGTCAATTTGGAGTCATTTGGCTAAAGTCAGAAATTTGAAGTTTTTAAGAAGTCCGACCGGAAGTGGAAATTTTGATATCTGGGTCAGATTCTGATTTCGCAAGTTGTGGTAGGTCCATAATGTTGAATGTGACTTGTGTTCCAAATAGGGGGTCAATCGGACGTGATTTGATAGGTTTCGGCACCGAATGTAGAAGTTGAAAATTTTAGAGCTCATTAAGATTTAATTGAGTTGCGATCCATTGTTTAGATGTTATTTGATGTGATTTGAAACCTCGAGCAGGTCGGCATTATGTTTTGGAACATGTTGGTGTGATTGGACGGGGTTCCGGGGGCCTCGGGTGGATTCCGGGTGGTTAATGGACCGAATTTAGAATTTTGAGAAAAAGCTGAGGTTGCTGTCATCTGGTGTGACCGCACCTGCGAGATTTTGGCCGCAGAAGCGGCCAAGGAGTCGCAGATGCGGGCAGGAGCGCAGGTGTGAGGATATGTCCGCACCTACGAAGGCGCAGATGCGGAAAGGAGGGTCGCAGGAGCGGGAGCTGCTGGATTGAGTTAGAGCCGCACCTGCAATGATTTTTCCGTAGGTGCGGAGCCGCAGGAGCGACTATTGCACCGCAGGTGCAAAAACTGCTGGAGGAAGTGGGGATTTCTTTAAATCGGGACTTGGCTCATTTTTCTCCAATTTTTCATTTGGCTTGGACGATTTTGGAGAGATTCAAGGGGAGATTTTCATCAAGAAACACTAGGTAAGTGGTTTCTTCCCATTTATTAGTTAAATACATGATTATATGCGGATTTGGACATGGGAATTTGTAGAAATTATGGGATTTTGGAGTAAACCTAGAATTTGTATTTTTGGATTGTTACCACGAATTTGGGCATGAAATTGAAAGATGATTATATATTTGAGTTCGTAAAGTTATGGGTAATCTTTATCTTCAAAAAAAATTCGGAATCCGGGCACGTGGGCCCAAGAGTGATTTTATCGAATTTTCGAGTGGAGTTGGGAATTTATATAATTTGAATTTTTATAAGTGTTAGAGTATATTTTCATTGGTTTTCCCGTTATTTGGATATTTTTGGGGTGTTGTGCATCAATTTGAGTCATCGGAAGGGCTTGGAAGCCGGTTATGAATTTTCGGAGCGAGGTAAGTCTCTTTTCTAACCTTGTAAGAGGGTATTGTCCCCATAGGTGAAATAATTAAATATGTTCTACTATTCGTGGGGGCTACGTACACACAAGGTGACGGGAGTCCATGCGTAGCTACTATTATGTTTATGTCGGGGGAGTTTAGGATCCACAAGCATGCTCTACGTGCCGTATCTGGTAATCTTATTGATAAATTTAGAATTTCTTGGCATCGTCGAATTATTTAAATGGATATCTAAGAAGGTCACCTATCATTATTTAATTTATTGGTTTTCTCTTGGAAGAATATCCCAAAAAAAACCTTGATTTTCTGCTGGATGTGTGTATATATGAGTACTTAAGTCGTATGTATAATTCGCGAACGGGATAACTCTATTATTTATTTTGACCGCGTCACATGTGTAATTCGCGAGTGGGGTAACTCTATTAGTTATTTTGATCGTGTCGTATGTACGATTCGCGAGCGGGGGTAATTGATGCATCTAGTTTCGTGCCGTTCGACCCTTCAGCAGTGCACATTTATTATTTCGTTGTATCGTCTGAACGCTCACGGCATGTTATGCGCATGTTAAAATGATTGGTATTTCTCTGTGGTATTTTAACCGTTAAATACCCTGGAAAATGAACTAGTAACTTGTACGATAGGAACATGACATATAAAGGTACTTGTGAGGATACTTGGCTTTCCCTGTCTTTATTACTTGTTCATATTTTCCATTCATGCTTAGCCTTATATTTAACTTTACTGTTTGGCCCTAGTGAGTGTCAAAGTCGACCTCTCGTCACTACCTCTTCGAGGTTAGGCGGGATACTTATTGAGTACACGTTGTCTTCGTACTCATACTACACTTGTTGTGCATTTTTGTTGCACAGGCACATGTACATCTAATGGCCAGCTTGGCGCAAAGGTATGGTTGATATGGGGACTTAGGTGAGCCGCTTCCCTCGAGATGGCCCGCAGCTAGCAGAGTCTCCTTCAGAGTATTGTATTTCTTTTATGTCTAATTTGTATTCGGGATAGTTATTGTATTATATTTGTTTCTTAGAAATTGTTCATGCACTTGTAACACCGGGTTCTGGGATGATTTCGGGATGTATCTGTTAATTAAATTGTTAAAACATCGTTATTTACTCAGTAAATTTTATTGATTATTATATAATGAAATGAAATATAACGATTTCAAAATACTAAAATAGGAATTTAATTAACGGTTGGGTGTAGGCTTTCCTGACAGTGGTGTCCGGCGCCATCACGACCTTAATGGATTTTTGGGTCGTGACAATTCCAAAGCAAATAATAGCGCGTCCTAATACGTGTGGGCCTCTTTGTGTCAGAGGTAGGCCTAACGTGTATTTGGAAGATAAATATGCCATTATGTAAATTAATCAAATAATTCAATTTTTTTTTAAAAGCAAATAAATGATAAAGTATAACTGCTTAAACTTCTTCTTTTTGGTCAAAGGTAGGTATATTTTCAACAAAAGAAAGTATAATAAAATATATTTTGTCATGTCTAAACTTCTCGTTAATTGTGTCATTTGAAAGTTTTCATACATAAAAAAGTTAGTCGTGCTCCTTTAACTAGGATTTAATTAATTTAGAGAAAATATTCCACATAATTGGCATGTTCACCCTTCAAATAATGCACATATACGTGATAAGGTGTCACTTGGGGTTAAAAATCCAATTGGACATTTAGGTAAGGTCAACTAATGGATTTAATACACCTCGGGTATTAATCCACCTAATGTTAAAATGATGCATGCTCTTGAATAAGCTTTGGTTTAGCTCTATTTTAGTTGACTAAGAGTGGGTTTTCTAGACTGGTCTGCTCCCAAGTGGACAACTTGAGAGTAGAAAGCCCATGACTGTCAACTGCACCATTGATCGTTGATAACTAGGGATTTTGACCTACTATTTACTCTCTTTTTCTTAGGTTTTGGGGCAAAAAGTCGTTAAGGTACTCCCGAACACTCATAGTTCATTATGTCCGAATTTGATCCAAAAATCCTTCATTACATCCCGTTAAAGTCCTATAGGATCTCAAGTTGAGTGAGCTTACATTAGTGTTGATTTACATGAGGTTCAAGCCTATGGTACTTAGAACCGGACTTGTGGCAATCTTTTAAGAGTGATGAGCGCACTTCTTGATAATCCTGGTTTTGAGCGTACATTCTATAAGGTGAGATGAGCTCATGGATAATAGAGGAGATAGAGTCTGGGATCAGTAGTGACCTACGTGAGAGAACGAATCTCTTTGATGAATTGAATCAAATCTTGAAGTTTTTGTGTCACATTAGATCTATGGGACTCAGAAAGTCAATGTATAATGTTGTCAATAATGCATTTGTGTTGAGGGTAATTGTTAGTCCCAATTGAAGCTTGATGAAATTACTTTAGGACAGCTGAAATTCTACTTTCTTTTTCTTGTGGAGGTGAGAATTACCTTGTTTGCTTGAGGACAAGAAAAAGCTTAAGTTTGGGGAAGTTGATAACTAGGGATTTTGACCTACTATTTACTCTTTTTTTTTAGGATTTGGGGAAAAAAGGTGTTAAGGTACTCCCGAAAACTAACTCGCGGTGCTTACTTGCAGGTTTTGGATCAAAATGAGGCAAAGAGGCCAAAACAAACTTAAAAAGTATCCAAACTTGCATAAGCCATGATCTCAACATAAGCGCTGACAGCGCCACTTTTGCGCTGCAGCGTAGGACTTTCCGCTGAGGCGGAATACCGAGGGAGGCCACAGAACTAGGTTCAGAGAGTTGGATTTTTGACTCAATTGGGGCCGCTGACAGCGTCACAAAAGCGCCGCCGCGACGAAAATTCCGCTGAGAGCGGTAATGAAGAATCAAAGAGCTAACAATTTGGGACAAACACAAGAACGCGATCAGCGCTTATTTTGCGCGGCTGCGCTAGTTCTTACCGTTGAAGCGATCGGAGCGGAATTCAAAGTTCAGAGGGGCCACCTGAAGTCCAAGTTTGAAGAAGTGCAGTCCGCGCTTGTAATTTTAGTTGTGTATAAATAGTTCTTTTTCACATTTTTAGGGCATCTTATCTTTTGTAGAGCTCGTGAACAGCAGCCTTTTTCCCTTTTGAGTAATTTTAGAGTAGCTTTAGCTCATAATCTTAGATTTTATCTTTGTATTTGACATTTATGGCTATAATTTCATCTACTCTTTTGATTTCTACCTTGAATATAAGTAGCTAGACCCATTAGCTAGGGTTGTGACCCAACCCTAGTGTGGGTATCCGATGGGTCTTTAATTTTAGGGCTTCCTTGTTATTGGGTTAGTGATATTTAACTTGTTTCATTCTTTGTATATTGAATTAGTGGTTGCAAACACTGATTCATGCCTTTTTAGCTAGGGTTATTTTTGAGAAAAATGACCCAAGTCTAGGTAAAATAGGCTAACAAGGAATAGAGGTGAATTCAAGAGATTGATAGCCCCAAAAGGGTAATACCTAGAGCTAGTAATACCCGACTTGAGCCAATTTCACTTGCACTATAGAAACACCCAATTAAGCATGAGAAAGCCAATTCGGGCAAAGTCACCCAAACTATAGAGAGGTATAGGGTGAGTAATTGAGTGTGAGGTTATATCACGAACCCAGGTACAACAAGTTTGTTCTAATTTCTAGATCTTATTAGATACTCGCGTAGGTGTAAGTCACTTCCCTAGTGTCCCTTATAAATTGAGAAAACCCTTACCAAAAATATTATACTTAGCTTAATCTTCGTAATAGTTAGTAATACAACAAGTGTAGAATCAAACCAACATATGATTAGAAGAGTAATTAAAAGCAAGATACATAACTAGGTCGGATAGGAACCCAACTCCAATATTCTAACTCCATGTGGATTTCGATCCCGATCCTATCGAATAAAAGCTACATCGACCCCGCCTTACCATTCTATAGTGGTGTAGGTAGGAGTCGATCAATCGACTTACCCACGAACTTTCCCCTAAAAGATATTTTAGGGGCAAACCACATAACTGCTAGGTATGTGCTTTGTGTGAATTTTCCAGGATAAGAGGAAGTGAAACGAAATGACAATTTATATAAAGCAATAGTATAGACAAACAATTCATATGAAACACCTTATCACATAAGGCAATTCAGAAAATCATAATAGACAATTACAAATAAATCAAAATTATTATTAACCTAAGTTTGTTATGATTTAGAACCTAATATCACAGTAGAGTCGCCAAGCTGTTATACGCCATTTTAACACAGGTAAATTAGAGTATAAAATATTGAAAAGACCGAGGTTTAATTAAATAAAAGAGTCGCCATCTACTTATTTTAATGGTAAATTAGGACACCTGTTTAATAAATAATGCTTAAAATTAACTTTGTTTTATGATCTGCTTAATCTTAGAAATTTTAGGTAAGGTTTCTAATTATATCAAAAGGAAGGGGTAAGGCACCTTTTAAGATCCATTAAAAAATAATTAACCGGTCAAACTTAAGTTAATTGATCAAATATCTTGTTACATAACATAAGTATACCTATTAGGCACTTTATAAGTATTAGAAATAACACATAGTTAATTAAAAGATGACTTTAACAAATAGGATTAGTAAATGATCCAATTGGTTAAGTAAAAGCATAAAAGTTGTCCTTATTACAAAGATGGTTTTAGCATGAATGTGTGTGAGAAGAGAAGCAGTTTGTTTTGTGTTGCAAAAACTCAGTTGGTTTAAACTTATGAGTTCGGTAAAAAATTAAACTGCTGATATTAAGGCTTGACGTGAAAGTTAAAAGGATGGTTTGTTTGAAATCAGTAAACGACTTAGTTTGAAGAAAAGAATTATGGTTTAAAATGCACTAAAGCCATAGTTTTTGAAATACGTATTTGGCTTGGAATTCGATCCTACCCTCCAACGTTTTCCCATATGAAAGGATTTACCAAGACCTCGGCCAATTTCAAATACTTGAGAGTTCAGGAAGTAGATTTAATAAGAAGGTTTCAGTTAAGTCTTCATAAGTTAAACATTTTCGCCTTTAATATATAGATAAAATCCTATGGGATAAATGGGTACTATATTTGCTAGCAAAAATACAAATAGCTAAATAAACTAATTATCAAACTATGCTAAAGATGAGATAAACACAAAGACAAATAAATCGGCCGTAATTAAGAAGTTACACAAAACGGGTGTGAAAGCACAAAATAAGAAGACGCCATAGGCGTCCCAAGCGTTTCGCTTGTTTTTCCTGCTATCCGATGCACTCTAAGGATGTATAAATATGTATTGACTCATGCTCGGGCATGGGCGTCGGATCTCATTTTGAGACTCCATTGTAAGAATCTCGAATTAAGACTCCATTTGCTTCAAAGTATATATACAAAGAAAGCGAGAAATAAAGATTAACAATATAGTCTTAATATTGCAAACTGTATCCACAACTAATTGAAGACAATGAGAATGTAAAGCACCTAGTGTTGCTAAAACACCGTATCAATCGAAGCAGTTTCTTTATATAGGAATTTTAAGTCAACAAGACAATTATTTGCAGTGAATTAAAAGATGGAAACACATATTTTGTTCCTTTAATATAATTATAGGTATGATTAACAAATTAATACGACATACTAACTCAGGAAACATTTAATTAAACTAAAAGAATAAATCATTCACAACCATGTCGCATAAACGCATACATAAGACCTTATATTTTTTTTACTTCAATGATACAATCTTAAGTCAAAGATCTCTAAAATCAATTCCATTAAAATATATATATATAAATCCTCTCACAGCATGTGACTAAAAGGTTGAAACACTAAATAAACATACATTTATGACAAGAGGAAAGGATCATAACTTAGCTCAAATTATATTATTTACTTGCGACAATGTCTAAAAATCTCTTATTGCAGCCGGTCGAGATCTAGTTAAAACCTACAAGCATGGCCTCTAAATTTCGAGCAAAAAAAATTTAGAGCTGAGTTTCTTTATAATAAGAAAATTTACATCAGTTAGTGTGATAACCCGATATATGTCATCTCATATTTTAGAACTAAATTTTGTGTTCCAAATCTTTAAATATCTCATTTTATCTTTTCTTGACTTGCGTGCGCAGTCCAGGTATTGACCCGAAAGGCTTAAATGTTAAAAACAGATAAATATAAGAAGTTTTGGCTTAAAAGTTGATGTTAGTTGACTTCAGTCAACGTTTTGAGTAAATGCACCCGAACCCGTATTTTGACGGTCCCAGTGGGTCTGTATTGAAAAATAGGACCTGGGCATATGCCCGGAGTCGAATTTCAAGGTCCCTAGCTCGAGATATGAATTTTTGTTGAAAATTTAAAAAAATCTAAAAATTTAATGGTTATAAGAATCTATTGACGTTTGGAATTATTGATATCGGGCCTGTATTTTGGTTCCGAGGCCTGATATAGGTTTAATATAATAAATATAACTTGTTTGTGAAGTTTGGTAAGAAACAGAGTCAGTTTGACGAGATTTAGACGCCCGGATGTGAAAATAGAAGTTTTAAAGCTTTCTTAGAAATTTCATTCGATTTGCTATTCAATTCGTAGTTTTAGGTGTTATTTTGGCGATTTGATCAAGCGATCAAGTTCGTATGATCTTTTAGGACTTGTGTGCATGTTTGGTTTGGAGCCCTGAGGGCTCGGGTGAGTTTCAGATAGGCTACGGGAAGTTTTACTCTTAAAACTTTGGTTTTTTCTGCATCTTCAGGTACCTTCTGGTTTCCTTTTTCGCATTCACGAAGGCTCTCTCGCGAACGCGAAGTGTAAGCTAGGCTAGGGCATGGTCTGTTCTACGCGAACTCGAGGCTATGGTCGCGAACGCGGAGCAATGGGGGGTCTGCTCTTCGCAAACGCGACCGGCAAGACCCGAACGCGTAAGGTATTGGAGGGGGGCTGGAGATCAGTGGATTGTTCTTGTGATGACCCAAAAGGTCATCCCGTATATTCTAGCTAATTCTATGTTCCGAGGTCATGAAAACCTCCTTCTATCTCACCTCGATTTGCGTGCACAGCTCGGACGTCTCGCCGGGAAGCCTTTATGTAAAAAACTGATAAAAATGATAATTTTGTATTAGAAATTTGAATAAAGTTGACTTCGGTCAACATTTTTGGTAAACGGACCCGGATCTGTGATTTGACGGTCCCAGAGGGTCGGTAGGAAAATATGGGACTTGGGCATATGCCCGGAATCGAATTCCGAGGTCCCAAGTCCGAGAAATGAATTTTTAAAGAAAATTATTTTCTGAAAAATATAAAGGTTTTGGAAAATAAAATGTCATGTGAAACCTGTGGTATCGGGCCCGTATCTTGATTCCGGAGCCCGGTACATGTTCGATATGATTTATATGTTTTATCTGTGAAGTTTGGTATGAAACGGACTTCGTTTGGCGTGATTCGGACCTTAAATGCAAATTTTGATGTTAAAAGAAGTTTTGAGGAATTTCATTGACTTCTGGTTTGATTCGTTGTTTTAGTGTTATTTTATGTGATTTGGAACCTCGAGCGAGTCCGTATTAAGTTATAAGACTTGTTTGTGCACTTAGACGGGGTCCCGGGGGGCGTCGGGGGTGTTTCGGTAGGTTCCGGGTCCATTTTTCCTATTTTTGAACTGCTGAAAACTATCATCTGGTTTCCTTCTATGCGATCACAAAGCTCCTGGGCAGAATATAAGTTTGCAAAATCGGGGTTTCACTATTTTAAACATATTTTGACTTCTAGAACTCGGTTTTGGGCGATTCCATGAGGGTTTAACACACAAATCGAATGGGTAAGTGTTCTTCCACTATAATTAATTATATGTCATGAATTAGTTCTTGTTTTTATCATTTAATTTGTCTTTTGGGTTGAGGGAATTGTGGGTTTTGAAAGAAAACTTCTAAAATGTAAATTCATGATTTGAAAGACCAAATGTTATCGGAATTGGATAAATTTAGTATGGGTGAACTCGTATCGGAATGAGTAATCGGAATTTGTAAAATTTCTCGGCTTTTGAGGTGCGGGCCCGGGGGTCGACTTTTGGGTCTATTTTTATGATTTTGTAAAGATTGAGACTTTGTTATTAGGAATAGTTCCTTATATGTTTTATGTGTATTTTGAAGTTGTTTTAGTTGATTGTAAGCTGTCCAGAGGTCTTTCCGCCCGAGAAGTCTATTTTTGAGTACCGGGTTGTCGTCTTTGAGGTAATTATCTTGCCTAACCTTGTGTGGGGGAACTACCCTTTATGATTGAGTCTTCCTTGTTGATTGTAGTCCGAGTAAGCGAGGTGACGAGTGTGTACTCTAACTTATTTGCAATTAAATTGGCCTTTTAGGATTCGTAGGTTCTTATATTACCTGTGTATGATTTGTAATTGCTACATTTTAATACTTGGTTGTTAATTTCATCCCTTCCTATTTAAATTAGAATTACTTGTCTTTTGGATTCCTTCCTTGGCTATTTGACTTAACTGAATATTCTACTTCTCTTATCATCATGTTATATTTTCTTCCTAGCTTGCCTAATTGACTATAATTAGTGGCATCTAGCCTTATAGTTGACTAGCCGTAGTTGGAACATTTATTCGTTGGAGTCAAGTATGCTCGTGAGTCTTTCATTGTAATTTATATGACTATTCCCTTAAGTGTCACTTAGGTCTAATTGTTAGACATTTATGTTATTGGTATTTCCTTGATGTTGCCTATTATTGGGCCTTTTTTTTTAAGCTGAATGTTATTCCGTGAAGTAAAGTGTTTAGGTGAGATTGGTTATAGTTGTTTCCCTTGCCGGGATGTTATGGTTTTTGTTACTGTCTATGTTGTTAATGATATGGTTTGTATTGTTGACTCCCTTGCCGGGATATGATGGTTCCTATTACTGTTTATGTTGTGAATGATATCATTTGTACTGTTGACTTCCTTGCCGGGATTTTGTGGTTTCTATTACTGGTTATGATGTTAATGATATTGTTTGTATTGTTGACTCCCTTGTCGGGATGTGGTGATTTATGGGTCATATTGTTGGTTTTTCCTTGCCAAAATGTTATTCTTGATATTGTTTGGGTGAGGAAGAGTGTAAAGCATGAAGGATAATGTTGTGCCATGTTCATGATATTTAGCACGAGGGAACATTTCGTGCCATGTTTATGATATTTAGCATGAGGGAACATTCTGTGCCATGTTTATGTTATTTAGCACGAGGGAACATTCCGTGCCATGGTTATGTTATTTAGCACGAGGAAAAATTTCGTGACATGTTTATGTTATTTAGCACGAGGGAACATTCCGTGCCATGTTTATGTTATTTAGCACGAGGGAACATTCTGTGCCATGTTTATGTTATTTAGCACGAGGGGAAATTCTGTGGCATGTTATGTTATGTTAGCACGAGGCGACATTCCGTGCCATGCCATGTTATGTTAGCACGAAGGGACATTCCGTGCCGTATTTATGCATTACTATTTCCATTGTTCCTGGTTGCTATTTACTGCATTTACGGGCAAGATTTGATCTTCCTCCTATACCGCATGGCAATTTCTGAGTTGCGGACTGAGTTCCGGCAGATAAATCTTGAGGAGATTTTTATCAACGGATTTTATTGAAAAGTATTATTGAAGAAGCAATGGTTTTGAAATGATTATAATTGAATGACTTTTACATCGAAGGTATATTTGAAAAGTACTAGTCTTGCCTAAAATGATATTTGGAAGTCATTTATTGGGAAAGCATCTTTGGAAAGTTTCGTATTTTGAAAGAAACTATGTTTTACGTAATTCTCTCTATTAAATATACTTATATCTACTTTTGGAGAAAGTATGTTTTCAAAGAAAACTCTCCCATACTAAAATGATTTTATTTGCAAAACTTTTTCATATGAACTGTTGTTTAAAGATTTCCACCAGTCTATGGATTTCAATGGCTAAGGCCCGATGTGAACAAACCGACGTAGAGTTGAGTTATTGGCGTTCTCTATTGTCTTGTGTTTCCTTTCATTTTGGCTTGTTTGTTGTACATCTTTCTGTGTACTTTTATGTTGTTTCGTGCTTGATTTCTGTGATTTCCTTCCGCTTTATATTGTCGTTGTCATAAATTATTCCGTGAAGCCTTAGGTAGATGTAACGCTCGGTCATTTCTATATTCATGTTATTTCTTTTGTAAACCAGTTGTGTCTTGACTAGTCCCCGTCACTACTCCACCGAGGTTAGTCTTGATACTTACTGGGCATCGTTGTGGTGTGCTCATACTACACTTCTGCACATTTTTGTGTGCAGATCCAGGTATATATTGTAGTAGCTGTGTGGATGATTGCCGAGGAGACTCAAGGTAACCTGCTGCTGCGTTTGCAGGCGTCGGAGTCACCTTCTTTGTATTTATTATTCATACACTGTTGTATTTATTTCCAAACAGATGTACTTAGAAGTTGTAGAAGATTCGTAGAGCTTATGACTTGTACTACCAGTTTTGGGAAAGTTTGTACATTTTGTTGAGATTTTATATCGAGACAGGTAGCCTTCTTTTATTATTGTTGTTATTCAATAACTGTTAGGCTTACCTAGTCCCTAAGACTAGGTGCTATCACGATACCCAACGGAGGGAAATTTGGGTCGTGACAATTTGGTATCAGAGCTCTAGGAGGTGCTACGAGTCATAAGCGAGTTTAGTAGTGTCTTGCGGATGGGTTCGGAGACGTCCGTACTTATCTTCGATAGGCTATAGAACTATTAGGACAATTTCACTTCCTTCATTCCTATCGTGCGAGTTCATTGATCTTGAAGTTTGAAATTATTGTTCCATTCTCTCGCCGATGGTGAGTACACGAACGGCAGTTCCTGATAATGTTACCCCGAAGCAAGTGTCGCAAGGGTCAGAGACAGGGGCTAACGAGGAGCACGTGCCGCAGTTAAGAGGCCTAATAGAGCAGCCGTTGAGGAGTTGCCAGTAGTTCTAGTTGGGGGACAGGTACTGGGGGCGTCTGTTGCTACCCCGGATTTCAGGAGACCTGAGCGCATTTCTGAGTATAAGTGATACATTGACTCAGGTAGGGCTGATTCTAGTGCACCAGATGCTTCACAGATTAGGGGAGGAGTTCAGACTCCCACCGTCTACAATCCAGAGTAGCGAGGTCATATTGGTCAGGTTCTAGTTGTTATGGCATCGCGACATGTGGTTTCAGTTCCGTCCGTGGTTAGGACAGTAGCCTCTGAGGAAGAATACTGTGGACTTGAGAAGTACAGAAGTATCACCCTTCTATCTTTTAGTAGATTGGCGGCAGATGGTGCCCAGGGTTTCCTGGAGGAATGTCACTATGTCTTTCGTACTTCGGGTATTGTGGAGACTAGCGGGATTGCCTTTGTCATGTCTCAGGTTCAAAATAGTGGGTTGATCAGTGGTGGCGGCATATGAGTTGGGGTGCCCTGGCCGAGTTAGCTTCACTAGCATGGATTCAGTCTTTCGGAGATGCTTTGAGGGAGGTTGGACCTCAGTTCCTTCGGGATGTACAGTGCGCAGAGTTTGAGCAGTTGAGTCAGGGCACAGTGTCACTATTGGAGCATGTCGTTAGATTCAGTGAGTGGGCTAGACATGAACTTCGCTTGGTTGCTTCAGTTAGGAGATGAGTCTGTAGACTCATTTGGGATATTCAGGCATGATATTCGGTTTAGCGGGACTCGAGAGTTAGAGTAGGATGCCTCGTTCAGCAGATAGTGGGGATCGTTCGCCGGTTAGAGATCACGTGGGACCGGGATCGAGAGGACAGACGAGATCAGGGAGAGAGTTCAGGGAGGCAATGAGGCCTCATAGATCGGAGGAATCTACTGGTCCGTGTTATGGAGGCAAGGCACGACACGGTAGAAGTTTTGTGGGTCAACCAGTTCAGTTTGCATTACGAGCTTCGCATGGGATTTCAGGTACTCATTGGTTTCAGAGGATTCGTATGGTGTGTTTTTCCACAGCCTTGTCAACAACGAGATTGTTTTCAGTGTGGAGATGTTATCCACAGGGTGAGAGATTGTCCTAAGATTCAGGTAGGTGTACGATAGCAGGGTATTCAGGTGGGGAGGGGGCGCCTAAGAGGGGGAGGCCCGACCCGTTGATGTGTTGCATATAGTAGGCCGGAGGCCGATGTGCCAGATATTATCACAGGTATGTTTTGATGTGTTATAGAGGGGTGTCAATTGTATTTCATTATAGTTCTGCTGGTCGGGAAGAGTTCCCTTACTTGTTGTTTTATTTATGAGTGAGTTCCGTGTTTTGCACTCCATTTTGTGTTTGCTCCTGTTGGGAGATTCTATGAGTAGTAGCCCGTGTCTATCATTGTTTATTTCATTCTTGATAGTGGTGAGAATGGAAGTGAGTCCTTGTTGTTATTCGTGGTAAGCTTTATGGTGATTTTCCTGAATATTTTGGTTACGAGTTGTGATTTGATATTCCATCGAGGTGGGAGATCAACTAGCATTATGATTTTATCAGCTGAGATGAATTAGCGGAGGAATTTCAATTGGTATTATATATTTTCTGTATGTGATTCAAAGTTAAGGGCGAGGTCCTCGTGATATTTGGGATTCGATATGTTTGGACCGGGCTGAGTACCGCGGTGGAATTTTATCAGGATGGAATCCTTATGATTTGTTCATGTGCTTTGCTTCTTCCTCATTATATTGCTTTTAGTAAGTCGGTATTGATGGAGTGTTGTGCCTATGGGCTTGTGTGATAGTTCCTTTATATGTTTCTATTTTCATATTCAGTCATTTCGTTATGTGTTTCTTCAGTTTAGTTGCGGGATATATGCCCGGTGGTGTTAGTTGCGGCTTGGTGATTCGGGTGTTTAATAATGAAGACTTCGTGTTCATTACATCATTATCAGTGTTATGGGGTTTGGGAATAGAGTTCTTTCAGATGTGGGGCTAATTGCCAATGTCGAGTTGATTTCGAGCAGCTATTGTGATCAAAAGTGTTATATGAGCCTATGTATGATGTACTATGTTGTGTGGTCGTGCCTTGTGGGTGTAGTCATGAGTTGATGCAGCTGATTGAGGCTAATGCCGGATATGGATGTAGAATTGGATCTTTTGTAAATGAGTAGAGGGTGAGAAGTAGAGGTATGAGGCTTATCGGTGGTGATGTGAATGCTATATTGCGGTTGTGATTGTTTCATCGGGCATATGTGGGTTGAATGACGTGGGATCACCCACGGCTTGTTGGAAGTATACCATCAGCAATGGGATGAGTTCAAGGTGAATCTTGGCATGTTCGAGGACGAACGTTTGTTTAAGAGGGGGAGGATGTGATGACCCAAAAGGTCATCCCGTATATTCTAGCTAATTCTATGTTCCGAGATCGTAAAAACCTCCTTCTATCTCACCTCGATTTGCGTGCGCATCCCGGGCGTGTATCCGGGAAGCCTTTATGTGAAAAACTGATAAAAATGATAATTTTGTATTAGAAACTTGAATAAAGTTGACTTCGGCCGACGTTTTTGGTAAACGGACCCGGACCCGTGATTTGACGATCCCGGAGGGTCCGTAGAAAAATATGGGACTTGGGCGTATGCTCGGAATCGAATTCCGAGGTCCCAAGTCCAACAAATGAATTTTTAAAGAAAATTGTTTTCTGAAAAATATAAAGGTTTTTAAAAATAAAATGTTATGTGAAACCTGTGGTATCGGGCCCGTATCTTGGTTTCGGAGCCTGGTACAGGTTCGATATTTTTTATATGTTTTATCTGTGAAATTTGGTATGAAATGAACTTCGTTTGGCGTGATTCGGACCTTAAATGCAAAATTTGATGTTAAAAGAAGTTTTGAGGAATTTCATTGATTTTTCGTTTGATTCGTCGTTTTAGTGTTATTTTATGTGATATAGAACCTCAAGCGAGTCCGTATTAAGTTATAAGACTTGTTTGTGCATTTAGACGGGGTCCCGGCGGGCCTCGGGTGTGTTTCGGATAGGTTCCGGGTCCATTTTTCCTATTTTTGAAATGCTGAAAACTGTCATCTCGTTTCCTTCTATGCGATCGCATAGAAGGATTCGCGACTGCATAGAGTGTCTGACTCACCCAGTAATTTCCTTCACTGTGATCGCAATAGTTGGTCCGCGATCGCAGAAGCCAACTAACTCCTTATACGCGATCGCATAAGCTATTCCGCGATCGCATAGAGCATTTTAATCCAGCTTCATTTTCCTTCTACGTAATCGCGCCTCTATTCCCGCGATCGCGATTCACAAAGCTCCTGGGCAGAATATAAGTTTGCAAAATCGGGGTTTCACCATTTTAAACATATTTTGACTTCTAGAACTCGGTTTTGGGCGATTCCTTAAGGGTTTTTCACACAAATCGAATGGGTAAGTGTTCTTCCACTATAATTAATTATATTTCATGAATTAGTTCTTGTTTTTATCATTTAATTTGTCTTTTAGGTTGAGGGAATTGTGGGTTTTGAAAGAAAACTTCTAAAATGTAAATTCATGATTTGAAAGACCAAATGTTATCGGAATTGGATAAATTTAATATGGGTGAACTCGTATCGGAATGGGTAATCGGAATTTATAAAATTTGTCGGCTTTTGAGGTGCGGGCCCGGGGGTCGACTTTTGGGTCGATTTTTATGATTTTGTAAAGATAGAGACTTTATTATTAGGAATCGTTCCTTATATGTTTTATGTGTATTTTGAAGTTATTTTAGTTGATTGTAAGCCGTTCGGAGGTCTTTCCGCCCGAGAAGTCTATTTTTGAGTACCGGGTTGTCGTCTTTGAGGTAATTATCTTGCCTAACCTTGTGTGGGGGAACTACCCTTTAGGATTGAGTCTTCCTTGTTGATTGTAGTCCGAGTAAGCGAGGTGACGAGTGTGTACTCGGACTTATTTACAATTAAATTGGCCTTTTAGGATTCGTAGGTTCTTATATTACATGTGTATGATTTGTAATTGGTACATTTGAATCCTTGGTTGTTAATTTCATCCCTTCCTGTTTAAATTAGAATTACTTGTCTTTTGGATTCCTTCCTTGGCTATTTGACTTTACTTGACTTAACTGAATATTCTACTTCTCTTATCATCATGCTATATTTTCTTCCTAGCTTGCCTAATTGACTGTAATTAGTGTCATCTAGCCTTATAGTTGACTAGCCATAGTTGAAACATTTATTCGTTGGAGTCAAGCATGCCTGTGAGTCTTACATTGTGATTTATATGACTATTCGCTTAAATGCCACTTAGGTCTAATTGGTAGACATTTATGCTATTGGTATTTCCTTGATGTTGCCTATTATTGGGCCTTTTGTTTTAAGTTGAGTGTTATTCCGTGAAGTAAACTGTTTAGGTGAGATTGGTTATAGTTGTTCCCCTTGCCGGGATGTTATGGTTTATGTTACTGTCTATGCTGTTAATGATATAGTTTGTATTGTTGACTCCCTTGCCGGGATGTGATGGTTCCTATTACTGTTTATGTTGTGAATGATATCATTTGTACTGTTGACTTCCTTGCCGGGATGTTGTGGTTTCTATTACTGGTTATGTTGTTAATGATATTGTTTGTATTGTTGACTCCTGGTCGGGATGTTGTGAGTTATGGGTCATATTATTAGTTTTTCCTTGCCAAAATGTTGTTCTTGATATTGTTTGGGTGAGGAAGTGTGTAAATCATGAAGGATAATGTCGTGCCATGTTCATGATATTTAGCACGAGGGAACATTCCGTGCCATGTTTATGATATTTAGCACGAGGGAACATTTCGTGCCATATTTATGTTATTTAGCATGAGGGAACATTTTGTCTCATGTTTATGTTATTTACCACGAGGGAAAAGTTCGTGACATGTTTATGTTATTTAGCATGAGGGAACATTCCGTGCCATGTTTATGTCATTTAGCACGAGGGGACATTCCGTGTCATGTTTATGTTATTTAGCACGAGGGGACATTTCGTGTCATGTTTATGTTATTTAGCATGAGGGAACATTCCGTGCCATGTTTATGTCATTTAGCACGAGGGGACATTCCGTGTCATGTTTATGTTATTTAGCACGAGGGGACATTTCGTGTCATGTTTATGTTATTTAGCATGAGGGGACATTCCGTGCCATGTTTTTGTTATTTAGCACGAGGGGATATTTCGTGCCATGTTTATTTTATTTAGCACAAGGGGAAATTCCGTGCCATATTATGTTATGTTAGCACAAGGGAACATTCCGTGCCATGTCATGTTATGTTAGCACGAAGGGACATTCTGTGCCGTATTTATGCATTACTATTTCCGTTGTTCCTGGTTGCTATTTACTGCATTTACGGGCAAGATTTGATCTTCCTCCTGTACCGCACGGAAATTTCTGAGTTGCGGACTGAGTTCCGGCGGATAAATCTTGAGAAGATTTTTATCAAGGGATTTTATGGAAAAGTATTATTGAAGAAGCAATGGTTTTGAAATGATTATAATTGAATGACTTTTACATCGAAGGTATATTTGAAAAGTACTAGTCTTGCCTAAAATGATATTCGGAAGTCATTTGTTGGGAAAGCATCTTTGGAAAGTTTCGTATTTTGAAAGAAACTATATTTTACGTAATTCTCTCTATTAAATATACTCATATGAACTGTTGTTTAAAGATTTCCACCGGTATATGGATTTCAATGGCTAAGGCTTGATGTGAACAAACCGACGTAGAATTGAGTTATTGGCATTCTCTATTGTCTTGTGTTTCCTTTCGTTTTGGCTTGTTTTGTTGTCCATATTTTTGTGTACTATTATTATGTTTCGTGATTGATTTCTATGATTTCCTTTCGCTTTATATTGTCGTTGTCGTAAATTATTCCGTGAAGCCTTAGGTAGATGTAACGTTCGGTCATTTCTATATTCATGCTATTTCTGTTTTAGACCAGTGGTTTCTTGACTAGTCCTCGTCACTACTCCACCGAGGTTAGTCTTGATATTTACTGGGCACCATTGTGGTGTGCTCATACTACACTTCTGCACATTTTTGTGTGCAGATCCAGGTATATATTGTAGTAGCTGTGTGGATGATTGCCGAAGAGACTCAAGGTAACCTGCTGCTGCGTTCGCAGGCTTCGGAGTCTCCTTCTTTGTATTTATTATTCATACACTGTTGTATTTATTTCCAAACAGATGTACTTGAAGTTGTAGAATATTCGTAGAGCTTATGACTT
The DNA here is from genome assembly GCA_005239525.1 of Nicotiana knightiana. Taxonomy (NCBI): domain Eukaryota; kingdom Viridiplantae; phylum Streptophyta; class Magnoliopsida; order Solanales; family Solanaceae; genus Nicotiana; species Nicotiana knightiana. The sequence continues at coordinate 16,689 of ML433898.1, read as the reverse complement.
GTACTACCGGTTTTGGGAAAGTTTGTACATTCTGTTGAGATTTTATATCGAGACTGCTAGCCTTCTTTTGTTATTGTTTTTATTCATAACTGTTAGGCTTACCTAGTCCCTAAGACTAGGTGCCATCACGATACCCAACGGAGGGAAATTTGGGTCGTGACAGTTCTACGCGAACGCGGGCCAAAGCTCGTGAATGCGATGGTCAGGGAGGAGGGACGAATCATCGCGAACGGGAAAGCCTCTCATGCTCCTGTGCATCGCGAACGCAAAGAAGGCCTGAGACCCATACCTTAAAATAGTTCAAAAATGGTATTTTAACTATTTTTCATAAACTCTCCATTAGAGCTCGGCCTATGTGCGATTTTGAAGGGGAAACTCAACACCAATTCATAGGTTTGCGATATTTAACTCATTTTCTTTCATTTCTATCATCACCCATTAAATTTCTAGCCCTAAACTATGTTCTTTCATGGTAGAAAATTAGGGATTTTGGAAGAATTGGGGGTCTTTACAAATTGGATATTTAGACCTCAATTTGGGATCAGATTCCGAAACTAATTACATATTCGGGCTCGGCGGTGAATGAATGAATTGAGTTTTGGTCCGAACCTCGAGTTTTGACCAAGCGAGCCCGGGTTGATTTTTGAATTTTTGGGGGAAAGTTTGGAAAACCTAAATTTATGCCTTATAATTGATTTCTTTAACAATAATTGATGTTATTAAGTTAATTGTGGCTAGATACGAGTGGTTTGGAGGTGGAATCTAGAGGGAAAACGGTAATTGAGCAGTGAGTGGCATGTGGAGCGAGGTAAATATTGTACCTAACTTTGACTTGAGGGATTAGTAATCTTTGTCTTGATTTCTATATGAAAATCATGTGAGTGGAGTATAAATGAGGCGACGAGTACTTATGCGCCGCCAATTTATCTGTCTTCCCTGTTTCTCTCCCATTCTTCTCATATTGTTTCTTTCCCTACTTTAATTGTTACATGCCTACTTGTATTTCCATGCCTAATTTCTACTTATTCGATATTGCTTCTCATTGTTGAAGATAATTGTTATTGCGTAGTTTCCTTATCCCCTATTACTTACTTAAGTTGTTCTTATTTGTGTTTTAGTGATATTCTCGATTGGGCTCGCTGAGTAGTATTACTTGTGTAGAGTTTTATTGAGTATAATATTTCCATTTGTCTTGTTCTGAAGTTTAAGTATTGAGAAGGGTCTTGTGTTAATTTGTGAAACTTCTATACTTCCTCTGTAATTGATATGAATATGGTGGTATCGGGTTGCACGCCGCAACAGGTGAAATAAGGGTGACATATTGAGGAGGAATATTTGATATTATACGGTGGAATCAGGTTGCACGCCGCAACAGGTGTGATAAGGGTGGAATGTGGTGATATAAGGGTGAATCGTAATGGTGATTATTATGATATGGTGGGATCGGATTGCACACCGCAACACTTTTATCTATATTTTGTTGTTTATGATATAAAGAAGAAATAAGGTTGGATTATGATATGTACTGTGGGATCGGGTTGCGCGCCGCAATAATTTATATGTTTATGTTCTTTCTTTGACTGGGTTAGTTGTATGGTAGAATTGAATTGCACTTAAGGATTGGTAATAGCTGACCACTGATGAAGTACGTTAGGTACTGTATTTATTTCTTGCAAATTACAGTATTTACTTCATTCTACCTTCTTTTCTGTCTTATTATTCAATGTATGCAACTTATATTGTTAGTGTCCCGTCGTAGCCTCATCACTCCTTTGTCGAGGTTAGGCTCGGCACTTAACAGTACATGGGATCGGTTGTGTTGATACTGCACTCTGCACTTCCTGTGCAGATTTTGGAGCAGGTAGTGGCTGATCGAGAGGCTGGTTGCAGATTTCATAGCTAGGAGACCCGGGGTAGTCTTAATGGTATCCGCAGGCCTTGGTGTCCCCTTCTACACTCCTATACTTACTGTTGTTACTTTGCTTCACAAACAATTGTACTTTTTTCACACAAATATTTGTAGAAAAGTCTTAGTATGTTCGTGAATTGTAACTCCAGATTTTGGGTAGAGGTAGCATGTAATTAAAGTTGATATCTTTATAGCTTCACGTTTATTTCGGTTTATTTTTGCTTGTTTACTGATAATCACTAAAAATATAAAGAATTGGCTAAATAACCTCTAACATTGTCTTGCCTGGCAAGTGTGATGTTAGGCGCCATCACAGTCCCGACAGTGGGAATTTTGGGTCGTTACAATTTGGTATCAGAGCACTAGGTTTCCTAGGTCTCACAATTCCCGGACAAGCTTAGTAGAGTCTGGGGGATCGGTATGGAGACGTCTGTACTTTTCTCCCAGAGGATATAAAGTTTAGGAACAAAATTTCACCTTTATTCAACTTTTTCGTGCAACTTTATTTTCTCAATACTGATTGAACTGTCCTACTCTTATCTCTCACAAATAGCGAGAACGTGTACCGCTTCTTCAGCTGAGAAGCAGCCAGAGCCTCCAGTAGTAGCTCCTACGAGGAGCAGAGGTCGAGGCCGAGGCCGTTCTAGAGGCTGAGGCAAGGCAGGGCTTAGACCAGAGCCTGAGCAGCAGCCCCAGCAGTAGAGCCTCAGGTAGAGTTTGATGAGGAGGTTCCAGCTCAGACCGTTCCTGCCGAATCAACTCAGGCCCGGGGGGGTTTATTTCCACCCCAGTGCTTTAGGATGCTTTGGTCCAATTAGTGGGCCTTACGGAGAGTGTGACCCATACTGACGCATTCCCCATGGCACCAACCGTCTCTCAGGCTGGAGGAGGAGACCAGACTCCTGCTACTCACACTCCGGAGCACATAGCTCCCCAGTATTAGACTCCAACAGCTCATCCAGTTGTAGTAGTTCAGCCGGTTGTTGCGGTACAGACCGGAGATGGGTCAGCTATGTATTCTAAGGCCTTGTGGAGATTGGATAGGTTTACTAAGCTCTTTCAAGTCCATTATAGTGGTTCTACTTCAGAGGATCCCTAGGAGTATCTTGACAGCTGTCACGAGGTTCTTCGGAACATGGGTATATTGGAGACCAATGGGGTCGACTTTGCTGCTTTTCAGATGACTAGTTCCGCCAAGAAATGGTGGAGGGAGTATTTGTTTACCAGACCAGCTGGGTCGCTTGCTCTTACTTGGGACCAGTTCACTCATCTCTTCCTAGAGAAGTTTCTGCCTATCACCTTGAGAGAAAAGCACCACCGTCAGTTCAAGCATCTCAAGCAGGGCAGCATGACTGTTACTCAATATGAGACCCGTTTTGTGGTGGCCCGTCATGTTATTCTTATACTTCCTACCGATAGAGAGAGAGCGTGAGGAGGTTTATTAAGGGACTTTCTCAGCCTATTAGATCGCAGATGGCTAAGGAGACTAGGAGCGAGATTTCTTTTTAGGCGGTTGCGAATGTCACCAAGCGAGTCGAGATGGTTCTTAGACAGGGAGGTCAGGGGTCAAACAAGAGACCTCGTCATTCTGGTGGGTTCAGTGGTGCCTCTTCTAGAGGCAGGGGTAATTTTGGTAGAGGCCATCCTCCCGGGCCATTCTATTCAGCGCTTCAGGCATCCCATAGTGCTTCAGGGAGTCGTGGTCCTAATGTGCCTTCTTCTAGGCAACCAGCCTATAGTGCACCATCATCTCCTATCAGTGCACCTCCTATTCAGAGCTATTAACGTGGTCAGCCGGCCCGTTCGGGTCAGTCTCAGTTTCCACAGCCACAGTATCAGGATGGATGTTTCGAGTGTGGTGGTTATGGGCATATCAGGAGGACCTATCTGAGATTATTGGGTGTTCCACAGCAACATCAGAGTTCCCGTGCCATAGTTCCGACACCAGTTATTGCACCGCCTGCTCAGCCAGCCAGAGAAAGGGGTCAGGCAGCCAGAGGTAGAGGCCAGACTGTTAGAGGTGGAGGTCAGGCCGTTAGAGTTGGAGGCCCGCCAAATAGAGGCCGTCCTAGGGATATGGTTCAGAGTGGTGGGGCCCAGCCCCAATATTATTTTTTTCCAGCCAGACCTGAGGCTGAGTCATCCAATGTTGTTATTACAGGTACTGTTTTAGTTTGCAATACAGATGCTTCAGTTCTATTTGATCAGGGGTCTACTTACTCCTTTGTGTCATCTTATTTTGATTCATATTTGGTTGTGCCTCGTGATTATTTGAGTGCCTCTGTATATGTGTCCATACCGGTAGGGATGCTATTATTGTAGATCGTGTATATCGTTCATGTGTGGTCACTATTGGGAGTCTTGAGACCAATGTAGATCTTCTACTCCTCGATATGGTTGATTTCGATGTTATATTGGGTATGGATTGGCTGTCACCTTATCACACTATATTGGAATGTCACGCCAAGACGGTGACCTTAGCCTTGCGAGGTTTCCTCAATTAGAGTGGAGATGGACTTCTAGCCATTCTACTAGCAGGGTTATCTCTTATATGAAGGATCGATGTATGGTCGAGAAGGGAAGTTTGGCTTATTTGTCTTATGTTCATAATTCTAGTGCGGAGGTTCCTTCTTATGGATTCTGTGCCTGTTGTTCGTGAGTTTCTAGAGGTATTTCTTGCAGACCTGCCAGGGATGCCACCCGACAAGGACATTGACTTCTGTATCGATTTGGCTCTGGGTACTCAGCTCATTTCCATTTTTCCATACTGGATGGCCCCGCTAGGATTGAAAGAACTGAAGGAACAGTTGCAGGATTTTCTTGATAAGGGCTTCATTAGACCTAGTGTCTCGCCCTGGGGTGCACCGGTGTTGTTTGTGAAGAAGAAAGATAGGTCTATGAGGATGTGTACAGATTATCGGCAGTTGAACAAAGTCACCATCAAGAACAAGTATCCATTGCCGAGGATTGATGGCTTTTTTATTAGCTTCAAGGTGCCAAGGTATTTTCGAAGATTGATTTGAGATCTGGCTACCATCAGTTGAGGATTAGGGCATCCGATATCCCTAAGGCATCTTTTCAGACGCGGTATGGTCACTATGAGATTCTGGTGATGTCCTTTGGATAGGCCAATGCCCCAGCAGCATTTATGGATTTGATGAACCGAGTTTTTAAGCCTTATTTTGGACTCCTTTGTGATTGTGTTTGTTGATGACATATTGATATACTCCCACAGTCGGAGGAGCATGAGAAGTACCTTAGGATAGTGCTCCAGACTCTGAGAGACAGCCAATTCTATGCTAAAATTTTGAAGTGCGAGTTTTGGTTGGATTCGGTCGCTTTCTTGGGCCACGTTGTATCAGCGGAGGGCATTCAGGTAGATCCTAAGAATATTGAGGCAGTTCAAAACTGGCCTAGACCCACTTCAACTACGGAGATTAGGAGCTTCTTGGGTTTGACGGGTTACTACCGTAGATTTGTGGAGGGGTTTTCATCTATAGCAGACCCATTGACCAAGTTGACCCAGAAGGGTGCCCCGTTCAGATGGTCAGAGGAGTGTGAGGCGAGCTTTCAAAAGCTCAAGACAGCTTTGACTACAACGCCGGTGTTGGTGTTGCCCTCAGGTGAGGATCTTACACGGTATATTGTGATGCTTCCCGTGTTGTGCTCGGTGCAGTATTGATGTAGGAGGGCAGGGTGATAACATATGCATCTCGACAGTTGAAGTTTCATGAGAAGAATTACCCTGTCCATGATTTAGATTTGGCATCCATTGTTCATGCGCTGAAGATTTGGAGGCACTATCTTTATGGCATGTCATGTGAGATTTTCACGGATCATCGCAGTCTTCAGTATTTGTTCAAGCAAAAGGATCTCAATTTGAGGCAGAGGAGGTGGTTGGAGCTATTGAAAGACTATGATTTCACCATCTTGTACCATCCCAGAATGGACAATGTGGTGGCCGACGCATTGAGTAAGAAGGCAGCGAGTATGGGCAGCCTTGCGGTCATTCCAGTCAGTGAGAGGTTGCTAGCCTCAGATGTTCAGATTTTGTCCAACCAGTTTGTGAGGTTGGATATTTCAGAGCCTAGCCGTGTTCTATCTTGTACAGTCGCTCGGTCTTCTTTGTTTGAGAGTATCAGAGATCGGCAGTATGACGACCTTTATTTGTTGGTCCTTAGGGACACGGTACGGCACGGTGGTGCCAAGTAGGTTACTGTTGGAGATGATGGAGTTGTGAGGATGCAGGGTCGCATGTGTGTGCCTAATGTTGATGGGCTTCGTGAGTTGATTCTTGAGGAGGACCACAGTTCCCGGTATTCTATTCATCCGGCGCCGCAAAGATGTATCAGGACTTGCGGCAGCATTATTGGTGGCGGAGAATAAATAAGGATATAGTTTCTTATGTGGCTCGGTGCCTGAATTGTCAGCAGGTAAAGTATGAGCATCAGAGACCCGGTGGTTTCCTTCAGCCGATAGAGATTCCTGAGTGGAAGTGGGAGCGTATCACTATGGATTTTGTTGGACTCCGACGGACTCAGAGGAAGTTCGATGCCGTTTGGTTATTGTGGATAGGCTGACTAAGTTAGCGCACTTCATTCATGTGGAAGTTACCTATTCTTCGGAGTGGTTGGCAGAGATTACATCCGTGAGATCGTCTGTCTTCACGGTGTGCCCGTGTCTATTATTTCTGATTGAGGTACGCAGCTCACCATGCACTTCTGGAGGGCAGTACAACATTAGTTGGGTACGCGGGTTGAGTTGAGCACAGCATTTCATCCTCAGACAAACAGGCAGTCCGAGCGTACTATCCAGATCTTGGAGGATATGCTCCGTGCATGTGTTATAGACATCGGAGGATCATGGGATCAGTTCTTTCCTCTTGTAGAGTTTGCCTACCGCAACAGCTACCAGTCGAGCATTCAAATGGCTCCCTATGATGCGTTATATGGTAGGCGGTGTCGATCGTTAGTTGGGTGGTTTGAGCTGGGCGAGGCTCGATTATTAGGTACAGATCTAGTACAGGAGGACTTGGACAATGTGAAGATTATATAGGATCGACTTCGCACAGCTCAGTCCAGGCAGAAGAGTTATGCTGACCGTAGAGTTTGTGATGTGGTATTCATAGTCGGGGAGAGGGTGTTGCTTCAGTTATCACCCATGAAGGGTGTCATGAGGTTTGGGAAGAAGGAAAAGTTGAGCCCTAGATACATCGGACCTTTTGAAATTCGAGAGAGTGGGAGAGGTGGCTTACAGGCTTGAATTGCCTCCGGGATTATCAGCAGTTCATCCAGTGTTCCATGTGTCTATGCTCCGGAAGTATCATGGTGACCCGTCCCACGTGTTAGATTTCAACTCTATCCAGTTGGACAAGGATTTGACTTATGAGGAGGATCCGGTGGATATTCTATCCTGGCAGGTTCATCAATTGAGATCAAAGAGTTATCCTTCAGTTCGAGTGCAGTGGAGAGGTCAGCCCGTTGAGGCAGCTACTTAGGAGTCCGAGTCGGACATGCGGAGTAGATATCCCCACTTATTCACCAATTAAGGTACTATTCTATGTCCGCTCGAGGAAGAACGGTTGTTTTAGAGGTCGAGAATGTGATGAATTGATGGGTATTGACCCGGAAGGCTTAAATGTTAAAAAATGATTAAAAAAAATAAGTATTTTTGCCTTAAAAGTTTATTTAGTTGACTTCGGTCAATGTTTTGAGTAAATGCACCCAGACTTTTATTTTGACGGTCCTGGTGGGTCCGTATTGAGAAATGAGACCTGGGCATATGCCCGGAATCAAATTCTGAGGTCTCTAGCTCGAGATATGAATTTTTGTTGAAAATTAAAAAAACTCTCAAAGTTTAATGGTTTTAAGAATCTATTGTCGTTTGGCATTATTGATACCGGGATCATATTTTGATTCCGGATCCCGGTATAGGTTCAATATAATAAATATAACTTGTCTGTGAAGTTTGGTAAGAAATGGAGTCAGTTAGACGTGATTCGGACGCCCGAATGTGAAAATAGAAGTTTTAAAGCTTTCTTGAAAATTTCATTCGATTTGATGTTCAATTTGTAGATTTAGGTGTTATTTTGGCGATTTGATTGCACGAGCAAGTTTATATGATGTTTTAGGACTTTTGTGCATGTTTGGTTTGGAGCCCTGAGGGCTCTGGTGAGTTTCGGATAGGTTACGGGAAATTCAACACTTAGAAAATCTGATTTTTTCTGCAGCTACAGGTACCTTCTGGTTTCCTTCTTCGCGTTCGCGAATGCGAAGTGTAATCTGGGCTGGGGGATGGTTTGTTCTACGCGAACGCAAGTCCATGGTCTTGAACACGGAGCACTGGGGGGTCTGCTCTTCCCGTATGCGACCGGCAAGACGCGAACGCGTAGGGTATTAGAGGGGGGGTTGGGGATCAAAGGATTGTCCTACACGAATGCGGGCCAAGGTTCGCGAACGCGATGGTTAGGGGGTGAACCATCACGAACGCGTGCAATCCATCACAAACGCGAAATCCCTTCAGGTTGTTGTGCGTCGCGAACGCGGCAGGCCCTTCATGAACGCGAAGAAGGCCTGACGCCCAGACCTTAAAACAGTTCAAAAACGGGATTTTACCCATTTTTCATAAACTCTCTATTAGAGTTTGTCCTAGGTGCGATTTTGAAGGGGAAAGTCAACACCAATTCATAGGTTTATAATCTTTAACTCATTTCCTTGCATTTCTATCAACACCCATTTAATTTCTAGCCCTAAACTTTGTTCTTTCATGGTAGAAAATTAGGGATTTTGGAAGAAATGGGGGTATTTACAAATTGGGGATTTGGACCTCAATTTGGGGTCAGATTCCGAAACTAATTACATATTCAGGCTCGGAGGTGAATGGGTGAATGAATTTTGGTTCGAACCTCGATTTTTCACCAAGCGGGCCCGCGGTCGATTTTTGACTTTTTGGGAAAAAGTTTGGGAAACCTAAATTTATGCATTGTTATTGATTTCTTTTGCAATAATTGATGTTATTAAGTTAATTGTGGCTAGATATGAGTGTTTTGGAGGTGGAATCTATAGGGAAAGCGGTAATTGAGCAGTGAGTGGCATGTGGAGCGAGGTAAGTGTGGTGCCTAACTTTGACTTTAGGGATTAGGAATCCTTCTCTTAATTGCTATATGAAAATCATGTGAGCGGCGTATATATGAGGTGAAGAGTACTTATGCTCCGCCAATTTATCTGTCTTGCATGTTTCTCTCTCGTTCTTCTTATATTGTTTCTTTCCCTGCTCTAATTGTTACATGCTTACTTGTATTTCCATGCCTAATTACTACTTGTTAGATATTGCTTCTCCTTGTTGAAGATAATTGTTATTGTGTAGTTTCCTTATCCCCTATTACTTACTTAAGTTGTTCTTATATGTGTTTTAGTGATATTCTGGATTGGTCTCGCTGAGTAGTATTACTTATGTAAAGTTTTATTGAGTATAAGATTTCTATTTTCCTTGTTCAGAAGTTTAAGTATTGAGAAAGGTCTTGTGTTAATTTGTGAAACTGTTATTCTTCCTCTGTAATTGATATGAATACGGTAGGATCGGGTTGCACGCCGCAACAGGTGAAATAAGGGTGACATATTGAGGAGGAATAAGGGTGAATTGATATTATACGGTGGGATTGGGTTGCACGCCGCAACAGGTGTGATAAGGGTGGAATGTGGTGATATAAGGGTGAATCGTAATGGTGATTATTATGATATGGTGGGATCGGGTTGCACGCCTCAACACTTTTATCTATATTTTGTTGTTTATGATATAAAGAAGAAATAAGGGAGGATTATGCTATGTACGGTGGGATCGGGTTGCACACTGCAACAATTTATATGTTTATGTTCTTTCTTTGACTGCATTAGTTGTATGGTAGAATTGAATTGCACTTAAGGATTGGTAATAGCTGAACACTGATGAAGTACGTTGGGTACTGTATTTATTTCTTGCAAGTTACTATTTTTACTTTATTCTGCCTTCTTTTATGTCTTATTATTCACTGTATGCAGCTTATATTGTGAGTGTCCCATCGTAGCCTCGTCACTCCTTCGTCGAGGTTAGGCTCGACACTTACTAGTACATAGGGTCGATTGTGCTGATATTACACTCTGCACTTCTTGTGCATATTTTGGAGCAGGTAATGGTTGATCGAGAGGTTGGCTGCAAATTTCATAGCTAGGAGACCCAGGGTAGTCTTCCTGGCGTCCGCAAGCCTTGATGTCCCCTTCTACACTCCTATGCTTACTGTTTTTACTTTGTTTCACAAACAGTTTTACTTTCTTTCAGACAAATATTTGTAGAAAAGTCTTAGTATGTTCGTGAATTGTGACTCTGGATTGTGGGTAGAGGTAGCATGTAATTAAAGTTGATATATATATATATATATATATATATATATAGATTCACGTTTATTTTGGTTTATTTTTGCATGTTTACTGATAATTACTAAAAATATAAAGAATTGGCTAAAATAACCTCTAACGTTGACTTGCCTGGCAAGTGTGATGTTAGGCGCCATCACAGTCCCGACGGTGGAAATTTTGGGTCGTCACAAGTTGGTATCAGAACACAAGATTCTTCCAAAGGAGTACTTACAAAAATGATGACTTCAATCAACTCTCAACAGACAAAAGGCATGATGAATATCCATTTTTAATGACGTCTCACACAAAGAGTAACTAATACATTTCAAAAATTAATGATTCAGGAAGATACTATCTAGAATCGAAAGAAAAATAAGTAAAACAAAGTAACTGACATGTTGCACGGCAGTGAACTAGGGCGAGGGTCTTGGATTTATCGGACTCCGACCTCGAACTAACTACTTCGAACGATTCTGGAAAAATACCAAATGTCACGACCCCAAATCCACTAGTCGTGATGGCACCTAACCCAACTCGCTAGGTAAGCCAACTAATAATTATCCAATTTCAATAATATTCACAAGACAATTAAACGAAAGTAATTTTACTGAATTTTATACATTTCCCAAGGACTGGTAGTACAAATCATGAGCGTCTAAGAATAGAATTTATAAAGCTGAAATGAAATAATACATCTTTTGTTTTAAAAGTACATAAAAAAAATTTATAGATCTAGAGCTACCACAAACAAGGGGCAACTACAACCGGGACGCAGGTACATCTTCGATCCAGCTCCCGTCGAACACTACAACATCAGCAGCCAACCTCTGCACGCAAGGTGCAGAAGTGTAGTATGAGTACAACCACATATACTCAGTAAGTAACAAACTTAACCTTAGGTTAAAAGTAGGGACGAGATAACACAAGGTCGGGTCCAATACCAATAATCTACAACAGTTCATAACAGCATAATACAAGTAATAAAAGAGGTATCTCAGGGGTAAAATGCCCAGCTCGTTCAATGTTCCAGAAAATAGTCATGCTTTTCAAGTATCTCAGTGAAAACTCAAATCTTTTACCGAAAATGCTAGAAAAACAAGTAAGTTCGAAAACTGTGATTTCTCCCAAAATCCTTTCAACAATAAGTAAGATGTTTCATTTTTCTTCCCAGATAACAAGTGAAAAATACCTATCCATGCCCACATATCAATGTATGTAAAAAATAAGGTCATGAATGACGTGATACTATATAGCATGAGGAAAAATGCATCTCTATGCTTGTATGTCATGTGTGTATGAAAATTCCATGTATCTCAGAGATGAATCATGTACTCACACTCTCAGATTACTCAATCTCACTGCTCAATGCTCAGCACACTTACACACTCAGCGTTGTACAATAACCACTGTGTGCAGCCCAATCCACACATATATATATATAGTGGACTGCACTCACTGGGGATGTGCAGACTCCGGAGGGGATCCTATATCCCAAGCGCTATAATCCGCACGGACGATTCACGTGCTATAATATCAATATCTGGATCCGCATGGACAAATCATGTGTTGCACGGACAACTCACGTGCTATGGTATCAATATCTAGATCTGCACGAACAACTCGTGTGCTGCACGAAAAAGTCACGTGCTATAGTATCAATATACTCACAAACATGCCCCCGACCTCACTCAGTCATCAATCTCTCTAGTCTCACTCACGGGCTCACAATGTCATGAAATTAGCCCGACAACAATAATATGATGTATCAATAAATAACAACTGAGACTGAGATATGATATGAATGCATGAATATGATCGATTACAAAATATCAATGAAATTAGTGAAATGACAGCAAGAAACGACCACTACGGGTTCCAACAGTACCGGCATAAAGCCTAAACATGATATCTAGCATGATTGACAGCTCATTTACTTTATCGCGTGGTAAAAAACATGGATATTAACAGAGTAGGACTACTATACAGTGCCATGAAAACAAAAAAAGTCCCAATTCACATGGTGCATGCCCACACGCCCGTCACCTAGCATGTGCGTCACCTTATCATCAATCACATAACACGTATGACGGGGTTTTATACCCTCATTACTAAGTTTAGAAGAGTTACTTACCTCGAACAAGCCAATACCAATGTCGAGCAAGCCAAGCGATGCTCCAAAGATTACAAAACGCGCGTAGAAACCTCCGAACGGCTCAAAACTAACCAAAAACAACTCAAATACATCAAACAATGCTAAAGGAACCAATCCCAATCGAAAAGGTCGAATCTTTAATCAAAAGCCCAAAATCGGCCAAAAAGTTCAACCCGGGCCCGCACCTCGAAAACTGACAAAACTCACAAAATATGTCAACCCATTCAATTATGATTCTAGCCATACTAGTTTCACTCAAATTCGACTCCGAATCGATGTTCAAAACTCAAATTTTCATATTATGAAACTTTAGGACAAAACTCCCAATTTCTCTTTAAAAATTTATCAACCAAAGCTAAAATCAAAGATAGATTCACGAAATATAACCAAAATCGAGTAGAGAACACTTACCCCAATTCATATGGTGAAAATCGCCTCAAAAATTGCCCAATTCCGAGCTCCCCAACTCAAAATATGTTAAATGAATAAAACAGTCATTTTAACACTGTTCTGCCTCGTTTCTTGTGCCAAAATATCTCAAAACTCACGTTTGATGCCTTCAATGGATTTCTTGTGAAATTCTAGTCAAGTTAGGCTCTTGAATCACTCCATTTGACCTTATATTGAAGGTGAGATGTTGGTTTCAATATTTGGAAATAGTGTAGATTTTTAAATACGAAATCAGTGGTAATTTCGTAATTAATCTGAAAAATCTTGCAACCCAATTCTTAGTAAAATGACCATAAACTCCTCATAAGATGTCCAAATTCGACAATTCCTTTTGCTATGGCTCCGTAATTACGATACGGATCTAATGCTTCAATAAGAACAAAAATTGTAGCTCATTTTCTTAATGTAGTACCATTTATGTTTGAAGAAACAACATCGAAACATAAAAAAACGAGCGCAATACAACCCAAACCTATTCGAAACTCACCCGAGTCCCTCGGGATCCGTTCTGAACATACCAACAAGTCCCATTAATAACACGAACCTACTGGAGGCTTCAAATCACGCATAACAATATCGAAATGATGAATCGCACCCCAAATCAAACTTAATGAACTTTTCCAAAACTTCAAATTCCAATTTTTGCCAGTTAGTGCTGAATCGTTCTAGAAATATCCAATTTCAAATTCGGGCATATGCCCGAATCCAAAATTACCATCCGGACCTAATGGAACCGTCAAAACTCCAATCCGAGGTCAAATGCTAAAAAGTACAACTCACTCAACTCTTCCAACTTAAAGTTTTCAAATCGATTTCGTACAACCTGAAAACCAAAGTCGATGATTTACACAAGTTATAATACATCATACGGAGCTACTCATGCCCGTAAACTACCAAGCAAAGTGAAAACTCTCAAAACGACCGGTCGAGTCGTTACATTCTACCCCACTTAAACATACATTCGTCCTCGAACGTGCCAAGAGTTGTTCCTAAAACCATCAAACCTCCGTATAACCTTACCATGCACATACCAGGGGGTGATCCCATGTCACCCTATCCCATATAGGTCCGATAACACAACATAACTAAAATTTCTCAATTCAACCAAGCCCACAAGCCTTAGAATCCAATTTACAATCATCCGGAATTTCTTATAAGATTTGAATCCTGCAACCTACACACTCTATAAATCTGAACAAACTGTATCAAGCCATAACCATAATCCAAGACACAATCACATGATATACCTCATAACTCAAATACTCATAGCAATACTTTCTAATCACCGTAGTTGTTTAAAAATAAATCTGGTACTGGTAATAAACCTCATATCAAACAAAACCTCGCTCTAAAACCTTCGTACAATACCGATGATGAAAGAAACACGCAGAACTCATAACCCTTCATCAAATCAACAAGTCTTGGAGCTCCATCTCCTTCGACAAGAACTACAACCAAATTCTAGGCCTATCAACAACATTATCCTTCCAAATATACCGCAATCAGATCCGATAGCACCCATTCTAGGTCTGATGACCTCATCTCATCCAACACAACCACTCTAGTGACATGCCACATCAATACAATCTAAAGCCACAACCTGTGAAAATCGTACACCAATAAGCAACAAGCCAAGTGTACTCAAACATAGAAAATGACTCAAATGAGAGAACCGTCCCGCAAGCTCAACAAGTACTGTCACAATGAGATTCTAAAAACCCATCTCACACCGTAGAACCATAACACACAAATCTAATACAAGGGATCATATCTGAATATAACTCTGCTGCAATGCATGACCCCATCCAAACAATTGTCCATATGAAATATCTCAAGCCACTCTGCTCAAAATCAATAACCACGCGCAACTCGACATCAAGTACCCAAGGTGCATGACCATAACTATGGAGAAGAAAATTACACAATGACACACAAACGCGAAAGAACATAACTAATGAGCAATCGACCATGCATCCCCCAAATACCCATCGCACCGAAATTCCGGTATAAGGCCCCAATAGAACCGCACCATGTGTGCATATAACCAATGAATCACAAACCCTCGTAAAATAGAAGAGTAACTCACATAACATTTTAGAACACGAATAAGTTCAAAAACAAATGAATGGTACATCCCTCAACAATAGCATTGTGGAGCCAACCAATCCGACTCGGTGTATAATACACATCCTATTTGGGGCCTACCAATGGACCCCCAAATCGACTCTCGTCACCCACAAATAGATAAATAACCCTCTGAAAGCCCACAAATGACGGAGTCATAACACATACTACCATCTGGCTAGCTTCGGCCATGACTTCACAGTCCACAACCATGAAACAATCCGCCCCTGAGAACTCCCAGTCTCCAAATCCATAGAACATACGAATCACCATATTTGATCCCAACTCCACTGCTAGAATGTCTAACACGCCTCTCATATACGATCCTCCCATGGGGAATACTTCTAAAATTCTTCCATGCCACATAGAAAAATTCGAATATCAGCAGTCGATCAACCAGGGGAGTGCCGCAGTACCAGTGAAGTATCCATACATCAAAACACATTGTCCCTGTAGAAATGTATACTCTCATCGAACCATACAAAATAGTAATATCATTTACCAAGTCATCTGAAACCGTCCATGCTGCCTACAAAAAAATTTTATGACCTTCCCTTCAAAACTGAACTGTGATGTCAAGACCCAAATACCCAACCCACGGGATCGTGATGGAGCCTAACACAATACTTCTAGGCAAGCCAATGTTAGAACTTATTTAATTAATTTATATTAAAGTCTATTTAATTGTAACAGGACAATTCAGAAATAAACTAAATTTATTAATTCCAGTGCATAAATTCACAAATAAAATAATAAACAAATAAATAAGCCGAACCATGAACTAAATATATAACTATAAGACTACCCAGGGTCTGGAGTATATATGTCTGTTTCGAATGAAATAAGTATATATGTCTGTTTTGAATGAAATAAAACGGCAACTAAATAGTGTAGAGAAGACTCCAAAATTCTGCGAACGCCAGCAGATCTACCTCTTGTCTCCAATGAAAATGCGTAGCTACTAAAATCTCCTAACTCTGGTCGGTACCTGGATCTGCACAAAAGAGCGCAAAGTGTAGTATCAGTACAACTGACCCCATGTATTGAGTAAGTGTCGAGCCTAACCTCGATGAAGTAGTGACAAGGCTACGGCGGGGCATTAACAATATAACCTGTGAACAATATATAATAAAGCAAGATGGAAATAATAATAATAAACTCGGTAACTAGTAACTTGCAACAGTAAATAAAAACAACTCGGATAACTCTTTTCAGATATCAACTATAATCAACTCCTCAAAATTTCCAAGTTTCAATTTAAATTACAATAAAAAAATCAGAGTATGAAAACCTTTTTAATAAACTGGAGTTTTTCAAATTCTTATTTTTGAAAATCAGTAAAACATAAATATTCTCCCTTATCGCTCCTTGTTGCGGCGCGCAACCCGCTCCCACATGTCCACCCCTATTGCTCCTCCCTATATATATATATATATATATATATATATATATATCACCCTTATTTCTCCTGTTGCGGCGTGCAACTCGATTCCACCTGTTCACCCTTATTACTTCTTGTTGCGGCGTGCAACCCGCTCCCACCAGACATATCATATTAGTTTATTTACGAAAACTTGCAAAATTCATGCCAAGCCTTTCATAACATTTTTGTATCAACAATTGTAAACAGAATCTGTAAAACTCATAAACTTCATCAATTATCA
>ML433897.1:0-16432 GCA_005239525.1 Nicotiana knightiana | reverse complement strand
GGGGGGGGTAGGGTTTAGTTTGGACATTTATATAGTTAGGGATTGGGTAGTTCTCAGCCGTTGGATCTGGAAAGATCAACGGCTGAGATTGATCTTAACTTAAACGGGGTCGTTTTGGTGGTGTAGGGGCAGGCCGGGTTGTGGGGTGTTTGGGCCTGGATCGATGAGGGTAATGAGAGGGATTTTGGGCCTGGGCAATTCTAGCCTAGATCCGAATTTCGCCTATTTTAACTCTAACACTTAATAAAAAAAAATGTAGTGATTAATTCTAACTTAGTTTTTGTCTAATTATAAATTAATTAAAAGTAGTATCATTTAATTTAATACTCATATCATTTAAGGAACAAATATCACAATTTTGTTAGAAAAAATGAATAAATTAATCATTAAATCTACATTGTGTCAAATAATCAACATTTTTGTTGTTATTTATTTCAATCGATTACAAGTAATATATTAATCAACTCTAGTTTAAATTTTAATTAATGAGTAAATTAAAGGTTGAAATTTCTAGTTAAAAAATGTGATTATTTGAAGAATAATTTTCCGTAGTTTTCCAATAAAAAATGATTGAAGTTATGCACCGAATCATGCAACTTTAAATCATTTATGAATTTTAAAAGACAAATTATGATTTATGTAATGCAAATAATTCACACACAGACATTGAAATTCAACAAAGGTTTATAATCATTAATTAATTTATTAAATTTTGTAGGAATATATAGTAGGTTAAAAATTACATGCTCACAATGTCCAATTCATGATATCCCTTTCTTTTCTTCGTCAGACCATTACTCAATTGAGGTCCCAAACTTCATCCTTTATCTATCACAATTACATCCTCATTCTATTACCGGGGCAGCATTCTATCTCTTCTAAATTCTATTAGTCTTAGACTCCTTTGAGTTCATTTAGGCTATAGTGAGCTTTGTATAACTTAGAGAAACCATCCGCTCTTCTTGTTTTCATGGGCTTAATCCTGAGGACTTATCGATTTTCATTACCTTCTCACTCGTCTGTTCTTATCCTTACTCATGTTTTCTAGAACCTTGTCGCTGCAACATACAATAGCTTACGACCTACACATATCTATTTATATTACTTGCAACCTTTCAACTTTCTTGCATCATAGATTTCCTTATGCTTTTCTTGGACATCGCATCATCTCTAACTCTTCTTTACTCTCTTAGTCAGGCTTTTCGATACCTAGACCATAGGCTGGAAGATATGTTACTGACGATGCCTCTATTATTCCTTGATACTGAATCCCCGCGCTTCTAGTCTTTTATCCGGAGTATGGACTATTTACGATCTTCTGCCTTTGGGTACCTCGTACGTTGTTCATCTTTACCTTACTTAACTTAAAATTTGCATCGTATCTTCTATCTCTTTCATGACCTCCCTTCTACCTAGGTGTAATTCACGTCCATAACTTGAAGCTATATTATAATACTTGTACCTCTGGTGCATACACAATCCGGTGGGAGTTTCATACTGACTTCTTATGAAGCTGGTACTCTTCCCATAGGCTTTATCATAGAGCCATTATAAAATATGGCTACTGTACTATATCTCTTGTACCTCTAATATTTAGAGTGATTCTATAATGTTCTCAATAATGATGTCTATAATTTTTTGGGTCCAATAATCAGACTCCTGATTTTCTTAGTTGATGTAACTCTTTAGTTTCCTCTTCCTTTTAATTAGCCTTTATGTAGGCTTAAGCTATCTCCTGATCTGCGGTTCATGGTATTAGTTATTATGTTTAGCCTTCATGGACGCTATAGAATGTCTAGGATATAATCTTCTAACAATTTAATTCTTTGTCTATGACCTGGACTCAATTCTTTCTTTTAAATTATATCGGAGTCTTCTACTGTTGTACGATTGTCAATATATATGTATACTCCGAAATCGCAAGTGCATTCATAACGTAACCAACTCTGGATCATTGATCGAATATTTTTTTCATTCCATCTCAACTTTCTTTAAACGTATTCAATTACTTTTCCTGGTCCTTTTGCCCCTTGTTGCGTGCATGTTTAGCTTATCTTAGTTCCCAGATATGCCCAAATTTTTGTACAACTTATATGGTTTCGAATATTACCTTTGATTTTTCTCCCCATTCATTAGCCACGGTAGGTGCCACTTTCTTTTAGAGTGCATACAATGTTGTTGTGAGACTACCATTTCCTCTTTAGGTCACTGTGCTTAGGTTGCAGCCTCCTTCCTTATTTCCTCAAATAGTCTTTCATTTTAGTACCCTCTGACTCTTGTAAAGATGTAAGTCTATTATATCATATACTCTACGGAACTTTTGATGTCCTTTCTCGCCTATAGTTATCCGTATTTACTTACCTCCATGCCCTTGTGTTTGCAGGGTTGCTTCTGAAGTGATATTTTGACCTCCTTTCTAGTGGCATTCTCTTTTATTAATGAAATACTCGTATGATACCTTTAACTACCCCAAATCCTTTTGAATATTTTTCAAGGGTTCCGATGTCATATCTACAAGACTAAACTCCCCATGTTGGGGTTCACTATGTTTATTTTGCATGGTCTGTTGATTTATCTGTAACCTCTTGTCTAGCCATAACTAGAATCTTCCAGAATCAACTACTAACTTCTCGTTGGTCCATTTTCATATCAATACTCCACGTAATATTTCTTGGGTTATTTCCTTTATCCTAACTTATATCTTGCGCTGCTCTTTATTTATCAATAACATCCCGGGCCGTAACCCTTACTTCCTCTCATTGGCGTCGTGTTTGCATAATGTTCTGGAATCATAGCATATCTGTAGGCTTTGAATAATTGCAATCTCATCCCCTTCTCATTTTATCGCATTCTTCCTTTACCATTCCACTATTACTAGAACCACTTAATTCTGGCTTAACGCCACATCACTCCATATTCCCCCCTTTAGGGGAGTACTAATATTTAGCGCTACGACGATCTACCAATAGATGTTTTACCTCTTCATCTTTGGCATCTTCTCACATCATTGATGACCTTTACTTTCCTTGCAATGATCTTTCTATACCAAGGATAGCAACGTTCCTTACTCTTGAGAGTGACACTTAGTATAACTGGAACATACAGTCCCTTAAGCTTAACTTTGCTCACATTGCTTTCTCTAGGGAAGCGTCTTCCTAAATGACCATTTTCTAAATTTCTCATGAATCTTCTTCTGTTGTCCATTCTATTATCATCGAAACGAAATATGAAATTCTCATAGTGCCGAATATTATCCAATCACTCAGTCTCCAATTCATGTTTAGTTTATCTTGTTCACTGGACCATACTGATTTTATTTATCCTGGGGTCTAACTTTTCCTTCCGGTAGTTGCGTTGGAGTCACGAACTTATTTCTCGAAGTGAGTATATGAATTTATGGCCTATACTCTTTTGTTGTCTCAAGGCCTATCACCTCTCGTCTTTTCCTTCACATGACTAGACTTTGTAATACTGTCATCTTTTTGACCTACCATTGTCATCCATGTATCACATCTTACTCTTAATGCTTCATTAGCTCTCTTCTTATTTCCTGCTAACATTTCTGTATATCACTTTATTCTGAAAACTTCAACAAGATATTCTTTTGATTTTAGCTCCCCTTTGCTCCATCCACTGGCTCTTCGGGTTGCCTAGCATTATCTCTCTACTAGGGAAGGGAGTCATACTAAGATAATATTTATCCTTTCCAGACTTCCAGTGCCTATCCTTGTAGCACTCATATCTAGCTGTACTATTTTAGAGTGCACCATCTAGGTGTATCACAAGGAGATCCCTTACAATGTTTGCACTATCCTTTGGAAATGTCGACTAACTCTACCAATCCATCCCCCATTATGGGTTACTCTAACCCCAGCCAGATTTTGATAACCCGTCCTTCTCTTAAACTATATCTGTTAGCTCTCATAGGGCATAACTGAGATAGGTATGGCCGATTGTACATACATTTGTCACTGTTGAAGGTAACTCAAAATGCTTATATCTCCCTTCCTGAATGGTAAAAATGATAATCTTTATTGACTGGGGTACCTCGTACCCTTCTTCACCTTGTTTCTTTTACTTGCTAACTTGTGTCTACCTTCTGATTCTGTTATTCCTTTTTACCGTAAGAGTGGATAAGTATTCTTGCCTTAGGTATCCTTACCAAGGAGCTTACACACACATGATCTACTGAAGACCTTACGTTTACTTATCATAAGCATGATACAAAAATCGAATTCCTTTGACTCAACTCTTTCACAACTATATCTCTTACCAAGAGTCTTTCTCGATGTAGGAATCGTCGTATTATGAATAAGATAGAGTTTAGGAAATTGAGTTCTTACAACTGAGCTCTACCACACGATCTAGAGTAGAAGGAAAGAGTGACAGTCCTAAATGCCCTGTAGCCTCCTGCTTATAAGTGTGGTGCACGACAGACCCATAAACAAGACTCTACTAGACACGACTTGTAGACACCCTAGGACGGAACTGCTCTGGTACCACTTTTGTCACGACCCAAACTGATGGGCCGCGACGGGCACCCGGTACCTTACTCGACCGAGTACCAACGTAACATATCATTCTTATTACATCATCATATACACGTGACATACGGACCTAATATGNACAATACCCGTCTAAATCATACTAACCAAACAAGCGACTCCGAAGCAAATGGAGCGCACCAACATCTTCCGCTGAGCTAATAGCCTACTTGGAGGGCTCTCGACCTATCTATTGGGACCTGCGGGCATGAAACACAACATCCCCAGGCAAAAGGGACGTCAGTACAAATAGTGTACCGAGTATGTAAGGCACATAAATAAGTACATACGAGACATGGAAGAAATATGGAGCACATGACTCAACCTGTAAGCCTGAATAGCTTTGTAAATCATAAATTACTTTTAGCGTCATGCATATGCATATGAATGTCATGTCGTGCATAGGTACATATTTCATAACATCATCAGCCTCTGAGGGCATCCCATCATATCATATCGACCATTATGGGCAAAATCATCATCGTATACCAGCTGATCAGGTGGTGGTGCNATATATATATACGCGTATATAATGCCGTTTGAATATACATACATAAATACTCGTATATAATGCCGTTTGAATCATATTTCAGCCACTGTGGGCAACATCATCATCATATACCAGCTGATCAGGTGGTGGTGCGTATATAACGCCGTAACCTTTTCCCATATCCCATATACATATATTTACATATATACGCGTATATAACGCCATCTGGTCATGGGTCAATGTGCATATGTAAATGCATGAAATGCATATGAAATACGTCAATAAAATCTCTCGGTACGTCATAAGGCCATTATGCCTCTGATTAATATCATGAAATAAACTTTACCAACATACGTATTTTTGAGGCCCATGAATAGAAGATAATAATAATTCTCATGGGGAATCAAGAATATAGACACCCCTACTATTTCTATGAATAGAGTAATTTATAGAAACTGTGTATTTGCTCATTTCTTCAGTATAATTTGGACCATGCCAAAAGAAAGAAGGGATAGCCTTAACATATCTGAGTCGATTATCTTGGCAATTCCTGTAACATACGTCAATCGCGACGAAACACGTAACAACGGATCGAAGTAGGGAAAAATCCGTATGATATTCTTGAGGATGATTGTACCTTGTTCTCTTAGAATTGCATCTTACGCTGATATTACGTAATATCGTATGAATTTGTTTAAATAGATCCGTTAATATTGTTGAAGATCTCATCATTTTACCCCTTTTGAAGCCTTTTCCCATTTGAAACTAAAGGAAATTTTTATGTAGAAATAAAGCTAAAGTTGAAAGCAATTTGTGATTGCCGGCAGATCCGTATGGTCTCTTTCTAAGAATCCATGAATGAATTTGAGAAGGGTCCTTATTATAGTAGTATGCCCCCCTTGATAAGAATAAAATTTTGGCCAAATGTCCTAATTCTGCCACATTATTTCATGAATTAAGAGTCATCAATTCTTCTAAAGCCACCTAGCATATTATTGAAGAGTCATTGTTACTCATTTGTCTTGTTTACACGTGAAGGCTTATCCAAAAGCCTTAAATTAAATAGTTAATCTCCCATTAAAATCAATAATTACCCGATTATCCACACAATTAAGAATTATCTCAAATTACCTATAATACTGCTCACTTTAAACATATTTTATATACCTTACTATCATGGCCATGTGGTGCCTTGTATGGTCCTAGTCTATAAATACCGGGTATTTTAGGCCGGACCATATTTTATCCCAAAATGTCAAACTTCGACAAAATTCATTTTTTTCGATTTGCTTACTCATCACTTGTTTGAAATGGTATAATGCTTATAACCTTAAAATAATCTCATTCACAAACTTACGTTGATTAACTTACAGAGAAACTTCGACGTACAAAAATACGGGATGTAACATCTCATTTATGAGCTTTCATCAAATTACTTATGCGTACTTCCACGTACGAAAATATGGGGTGTAACAATTGAGTTGGGGAAAAAGATTGCAAATGAAGGTAGCCTTTGACAGATAGGTTAAGTACTTACCAAGTCACGTGACTGTCACATGGGCCCCCTTCCATTAGTTTTAACTTAGGCTGTGTTAGTGAGAACAAATATGCTCTACTTTAGCAAATTTAAGGGATTAAAGATGCTCTGGGTTATATTTGAAGGACAAAATGAACCTATTCCCATAGATAAGGGACAATTTAAGTCAAAAACTCTCATTATTTGCAAATTCTTCTTTATATTTGTTTGATGATAATTGTTTATAGTCATATAAATATTATAATATGTTTAAAATGATATATTTTATAAAATATTATTATTATTACACAAATATTATAATATGTTAAATATTACAAATTTTAAAATTTTCTATTCTTTCTTACATTTCGTGTCGAGTAAAACAATATCTAACAAATAGAAACAGAGGTAGTAATTAAGTTCATTATTTGCAATTAATACTAAATCATATCTCACTCGTTTTTAATCTGTTTTCACATATAATATATTTTCGGAAATCCCCAAACGAGTAAAACATGATTATATAAGTTTTAGGCAAAAAATTTTAACAAGTTATTTCTAAAATGCTGGAAACAAAAGCAGTTTTTCGTCAGAAAATTATCATAAACGCCAATCTTCAAAAATTCATATCTCATTCGTTTTAATCCGTTTTTCACATATAATATATTTTCGGACAACCCAAAACGAGTAGAACATGATTATATAAGATTTAAGCAAAAAAATTTAACAAGTTATGGCCAAAATGCAAAAAACCAGAAATAGTTTTCTCTGAAACTTGTCAAAAATTAGCCAACAAAAAAAAATCTCAACCTAAACTTATAAAACAACGATTTCAAGACAATTTACATGAATAACTGGATCATTGAACCTGACTCTGATGCCAATGTAACAAATATAATCGTGAGGTGAGAATAACATTAGCGTACCTGTCGACGTAGCAGAAGAATTGTTGAACTCACCAGCGAAATAATTTTCCCAAATCAAACTTTGAATCACTAGGAAACAAAGTGTATTTACACAAACTAAATGCCTCTTTTCTGTGTATATATTTTTATTTGGAGAATAAAGAAGAAGAGAAGTTCCTTCAAGAAGGAGAGTACGTTACTTCTTGAGCAGATTGAGAAAATTGGTTTTTCTCAGATTTTTCCACACCTCTATACATTAATTACCCCGATACTAATAGTGGTTGTATTGATTTAAACTACTAGAGTAACTTCCCTATAACCTTCCAACTGTTGATACTCAGTTTTTTCCTATAATATTTTTCAAAACTGCATATATACCTTCAAAACTGTGCATTAGCATCAATTAACATTTTTCCACAATTTCCGCATTTTAAAGGATTTTAATTAACTTATCCCAGTATTTTTATTTATATAAATAATTATTAACTGCATTACAAATGTATTTATAACAATTTCATGGTTTAATTTTGCTATTTATATTTATATTGAGCTTAAATTATTTTACAAATAGCCACATTTACCGTTCTTAGGTTATAATTGCAATAACTTTGCAATTATCGTCCATGCATGCATTATTACATTATTTTATCAGAAAATAGCGCTTTGTATTTTTAAAATATTGAGTAATTATTTTAAAATATTTTTATGCATGAAAATCATTTTTTACAATTTGTTAATTATTTTTATAAATTATTTTATCAATTAATTGGGTATTTAAAAAATAGCCCTTTTTAATTCCTTTAATTTTTGGACCTAACCCACTATATCAGCCCAAACCCCTTAAATACCAGCCCAACTTACCCCAGTCCCAATCCTATAACTTACCCGAACCATTTTTAATCTTAACCCAAACCCTAACCTCTCTCATTCTTCTCCCTTCCGCCGTCATCGTTTCCTCCTAACCCCTCCATTCTCTCTCGATCCCCCCGAAACCCTAATCGCCGTCACCGGCCAAAAATCTCATCAATGGAGTTTCTGTGTGTTCCCCGACCCTTACCAGCCTTTTACACCCTCTGGTTATTGGGTACATAGATTCTTAAAAGAATCTCAAGAAGATTCAACCTGGTTTTTGTCCGAAAACTTGTCTATAGGACTGTCTATGGCCTTTCTCATTTGTGAGTATTGGTTTCCTCCAATTTTTAGTTCGAATCCATAGTTTTTGACCGAGTTCCTTTCATCTCTACTATTTTTTTTTGAAAACCCTAGTTTTACGACTACTCGATTCCGTTCAGATCTTTGTAGATCTGAAACGGTTCGAGTATTATCTGGTGTTTTACCTTGAAGATCTCCTTTTTTGGTTAACTATTTCGATTCCATTTGCTTTCTTCTGAAATTAGGGTTCGCCCTAAGTATTTAAAGGGGTTTTCTAACTTTTCAGTATTTTAACTAATTGTTTCTTTACTATCTTGACTGATTCTCGTGTATGTTTCTGTTTGTTGTACTGATTTTCTTTAATTTTTCTCCGTTATTTGTTTATTTCTGTCAACCCAATGACTGATTGATTTCTATTAATGATTTGAACCAGTTTTCCTTTTAAAACCACTATTCCTTGGGATTTTTTTACTTAATTAGGGATTTGAACCAATTTTTCCCGTTAAAATCAGTATTCTTTGGGATTTTTACTTACTTTCCTTATTTGCGGCCTTTAATTAGTGTTACTTGAATTGTTCTGACGGATTAGTTAATAAATGGTCAATAAGTGATTTGTTACCTTATTTAAGCCCCAATAAGGGATGGTAATGGATTCTCTTTGTACTAATATGACCTTCCCGGATCTGTTTGTGCAAATTAATTGGGATTAACTCCAATTAACTGATTGATTATATTTACTTGCTCTATTTACCTTATTTGTTTTACCTCCCTAACTGCTATATATACACTCTCATTCTGATTCTTCAGATACGAACAATAGTTCAAAAACACACTCACACACTTTGCTTTCCTCTCTCTGCTACTTGTGTTCATTGTACCGTCTAGCCGGCTGAAAGCAAGGCTAGATCACTGAATCCTTCATACTTTCACCTTCTATTTTTTGCTTCCTTTAACCGGTATGTTCCTTTTTCCTAATGTCGTTTATTATACTATGAAGCCTGAACCTATGTGCTCTGTCATCTGTTGCTTTACTTTTGTTGAATCCATGCCTCTTCTGTATTTCACTTAGCATGTCTACTTCTGTGTTTAACTCTGTATCTTTCCTGTTTATTTTCTTTAATCAGCATGTCTATTTCTGTGTTTAAGCTTCAATCCTTTCCTGTTTATTGCTTTAATCAACATGTCTATTTCTGTGTTTAAGCTTCAATTCTTTCCTGTTTATTGCTTTAATCAACATGTCTATTTCTGTGTTTAAGCTTCAATCCTTTTCTGTTTATTGCCTTAAACCAACATGCTTACTTAGGCATTTAGACTCTTATCCTTCCTGTCCATTGACCTCAACTGGTATAACCACTTCTGTGCAATTAAGTCCCTATTCTCTCTATGAACTGTTAGCATGACCATCCCTCCATTTAAGTTATATGTTCTTCCTTTCTACTGCTTTAAGTCAGTATGATTACTTCTGCTATGTGCTGTGGCTCTTTAAACTTATGTGCTTACTGTCTATTGCTTCTAATTAGCATCAATAAATCCTATTGAGTGCTATGAAAGTTGGCTGTCATAATATGTCAATTTGCCTGGTGTTGATCATCATGTTTTTGTTTTTGATTGGCTTCATGTGTCCTTGGTTAAGGATTTCTATGTTCCTAACCCCTGCTACCCCTTATATGTGTAGTTGTTTGATCTCAGCATGCTACGCGCCCACCTAGTGTTAACTAATGAACTAAGCTAAATATGGGCAATATGAATCTTTGCTTTAAAACTTTGTGACTATGTCTGCTATTTGCTTGTTGAAGCCTTTGTTTTCAGAATGCTTCTAAACCGTTTTCACTTTCAAACTGTTTTCACTTCTGAACTATTTCTACTCTCCAAACACTAATTTTTCACTCTTACTCTTAGAATTATCTAGGGTCCTTCCCCTCCAGTGTGAACACTGCCTAGGAGTCCACGAGACTCCTCCGAACTCTGACACACTGGGGCTGGCTCTTCCACACTGGGGCTGGCTCTTCCACACTGCACACTGGGGCTGGCTCTTCCACACTGCCTAGGAGTCCACGAGACTCCTCCGAACTCTGACACACTGGGGCTGGCTCTGACACACTGGGGCTGGCTCTTCCACACTGCACAAAAACTATTTTCTTTAAAGGAGTCTTAGTGTGAGCATTGCCCGGGGTCCCTAAGGCCCTTGGGAACTTTGATGCATCAGGATACTCTCTTGGACACTATGAGATATTGGTACCTTGAACTGTTTGAAGGCCTGGTATTTCCAGGTTCACTTTGGGCCTATTCAGGCTTCTTATAGCATGACTTTTATTTATTATGTAATGGTCTGTAATAATGATCCTTGTATACAGATATTTGGGGATATTAGTAAAAGGGGAGGGATTTTCATATAATTTTGTGGGGGCAGTTGGGTAGAAATCACACTCTTAGGATTACTATGACTATTTGCTTGCATTAGGAATCATACTCTTCGAATCATTTGTGCATTATAAAACATGTTCATAGGCATCATATCGTTTGTTTTAAAACTTCTGCTTTTTTAAAAGATGTTGCATACATCATGCCTGCTTAGAAATCCTGTCACTAGGTTGTTATTAATTCTGCCTAATAATCATGTTCATTAAGTTCTCCTTTGTGCATTAGAAAACATGTTTTAGGACTTTTATTGCACTCGCCTGAATACTACGCCCATGTCTAGATAGTATAAAAAGCAGTCCCAACACCTAGATATCATGCCTATAGAGATAAATGTATAAAATCAGTTTTGTAATGTTCAACACCTAGACATCATGCCTATAGGACATAATGAACTCAAACCGCCTGTTTATAATCGCTTATTAGTATTTAGATTCTGATTAACATTTAGATACTGTTTATAGGAAATCTCGTATCCACGCCTAGGCAAGCCTGTAGGATAATTGAAATCTTGCAAATGGTAAAATTGTGCTTTGTTTAATTATTTGTGAACTGCCCAGATTCAGCAAGTCCTAAAATCAGTAGGCAAACTAATTAGGTTTCTATCACTTCACCTTAACACAATGCGGCATATTCTCTGCTTGTCATGCTCACCAAGATATCCTGTTCTAGGACCTTTCTGAAACTTCTGAAATCTTGCTGTTTGAGACGTGCTATTATCTGTTTATTTGTGGAGGTAAACATGAGCCCCTTAATTGTTCTTTTACTTGACAATCCTATATGTTCTTTGTTGTCTCTTAGATTTTCTCCTTTAAACACCTTAAGAGAGTCTCTAACTTCCTAAATCAGAGGTCCTAAACACCTCCAGGGCCATAAGGAAGGGACTGGTAATGCACGCATAGAGTTCGTTTAATTAAAACCAGTTATAACCGCTAAGGGGAGGTTAATTGGGTAGTAAAGGGATATGATGACCTGTGCGCTAATACCACGTGTAACCCCTCTAGTTGAGGAAGGTTTACCGGGTATTGTACATATGTGATCCTATAGCTAATAAAACCTAGGAACTCCCTTATTCTTTTTTTTAATAATCTCTACGTGCTTAAATTATTTTATTTGCTTAATGACTAATTCACAAAATGAGTTTGGCCGGGACCCACCGTGGTGGACCTCGAGAAGTGCCTAACACCTTCCCCTCAAGGTAATTTCAAGCCCTTACCCAATCTCTGGTAACACAAATCGGTTTATATGAGTTACTTGCAAATAGGTGCCCTAACGCACCTTAAAATCGTTAGGTGGCGACTCTTCTCGTTTAATACCCATTTAAAGGAGTTGTCCCAAAATGTCGAAACCCGATTTCGCGAGAAAAAAGGGGGCGCGACACCAATCTTATCCTCTTTGTAAACGGATCGGGTCAATCCACATGGGCGAACCGTAACTAAAAACCCAATATCCTAAAATTTTTGACTGAACCAAACTTTCTGTCTATTTCATTTTAAACATTTCATTTTATCCTTAACGACATAATTGTATGATAAAAAAAATCTCATGTTATGTTTGTTGGATTTTCTTTAAAGGGTGTGAATGAAAAATGGAAGAGGCACCTTTTGAATTGCACCTCTTCATCTTACCCTTTCATCGTCTATAAATTTAGAGGTTTGGTCTCATTGGTCTCATTCTACGTCGTTGCATTATTTTTCAAATAAATATAAGTGTCAAGTGTGATTTGCTCTGTTTGTTGAGTTCGCTGAAGTTGTGTGATTTGTAGTGCCGCTATCACATAATAGTTATTTTGTTCTATCCTGGGATGAATTAATCCATAACCTTGGGCAACAATTAGGGGATTAAATTTCTTAAGGACACACAAGCAACTTGTAGGCTCGGAATTCTTTTACGTTTTGTTTATTGAACTAATATTTCTTTACTTCTCTGATTTTCTGATTTCGAACACAAATTACCAACAATCTCAAGGAATTTATCGAAATTATTTTTCAGACGGCTGACTGAGAAAAATTTGAATTGAAGTGATGGTCTTCTACGGATAGAAACGAGGAAGCAAACACATTATGCTCTTGTGTCGTAAAATCCACATGTAAGTTGTCGGCCATGAAATTTTACTGCACTGTTATGATCTAACAAACAGACTAAGCAAACAAAATGGAACTTTAATTTCTGATGATGAAAATGTAATACAAATTAAGAGGAAAAACCAACAAACAACTGGAAGGGAAATAACAATGACAGAAAGAAGGATAGGGGGAGGATAGAGCCATAGACAAAGGAAGGGAAATATTCTAACAAACTCTTGCCTATCCTATTCTATGCGCACTACTGCTATTAATACTAGTATTGGTCCCAATTCCTAACCATGCCTTGTACACCAAGGACTCTTAGCCATCCTCCCAAACATAATCATCTAATCTTTAGGCTGGTACACGACCTCTTTTGCTCCTCCTTGGCAAACCTCTTTGTTCACTTGATAGCCCAGCTTGCAATATGTCCTGGACTGGCCCAATAGCTTCAGTAGCTTCTTCATCTATGACAAGCACAAGGAAAGCAAACTGTGGTGAGGGGTACATTTCTTATCCTCTTTTTTTTGGTCAAAAAACAGAAAAGAGATCAAATTTGTATGGGAATAGTTACTAGTAAATGCCTTCTTGAAAAAGAGAAAAGGCGTTATCTCCCTTTTGTGAGTTTGATTTAGGCCTCCCATGAATCAAATAAGCACTTATATTTTTATTTCATGTTTTTCGGAGCTGACTCTTGTATTTTATTTTGTTTGGTGAATTTATCACTATACAAGAATCAAATCACTTTTTTGCACATCCATTAGATATTCCTTTGCAAGTTACACGAGTAGTGAAATGACTGTCTTAAAATGCTGATTCTTTTGCATCGGAAAAAGTAAGCGTCACAATTTACGTGTTGTTTTATTTGAAAAAGAACTGTTACTGCAATTTAAGAATTAATACTTTAAGGGGTCGTTTGGTAGGGTGTATAAGAATAGTGTGGAAGAAGATGTATTAGTAATACATGAATTAGTAATGCATGGGTTAGTAATGCAAGCATTAGTTATGCATATATTATTTCTTATCTACTATTTGGTGTGGTGTATTAAAATTATAATGCATTGCATAATTTTTAAGAAAAATAGTTGTTTACAAAGAGTGTAGACAATGGGAAAGCCTTGAATATTTTGACATGTACTCGTCGATTATGAGTATTACGCACATATGGATGTTAGTAGTATTGACTACAGTGTATGGTCTTGAAATCCATCAAATGGATGTGAAGACAATTGTTATATCCCCCAGTATTACGTCGATGTTACATCCCAGTATTACGTGAATGGACTCCCTCTTCGAGTCCAGACCTTTTAACATAAAATAAAGAATAAGTAATATTACACCCTGCACTATTACGTCGATGTTACACCCAGCAGTATTACGTCGATATCACATCCCATAGTATTACATCAATATTACACCCCTCAGTATTATGTTGATTTTACACCCTATAGTATCACGTCGAATTGTCTCGCTGATAAGCCTTAGTATTATGGGAAAATGTGGAACCATATATAAGGATAACAAATTAAAGGTTTAAAAAAGTTTAAGGAAGTTTATTTTGGCTGACCTATACTTTAATCCATACATAGTTATGGCACTCCTAAATTATGTTATGTAATAATTTATTTAGTAAAAATTGGGATTAATTATAATATTACTAAGTCCAACAAGATACCACTGTGAGATATATACAGAGAGTATTCTAAATACATCATATAAATAAGAATGGAACTTAGTAATTTTTAAGTGGATTTTGCCTAACTTCGTCTTATGTATCCATATACTTTTGGGATCAGTATTGAATTAAATAGGTGGGCCACCCCTTATATTTAACTTAGTCTAGCAGCAATCTAAATTTCTAACGCGCACACAGACATATATATTGGGAAAAATTAGATAAAACCTCGTTGCTGCTACATTTTGGCTTCAAAGTTGTTGCAATCATTGTTTAGCTTCATAGTTGATGTCATGTTCTTAGCTTCATAGGTACTACTATGTTCTTACTCATTGAGGTAAGATTTAACTACTACTGTATGTATTCAATGTCATTTATGTCTTGTTTAGTTGAATTGATAAAGGTTGTCGCACCCCCCTTTTTCTCCGAGCGCTTCTTTCGGGGCCCGGTTGAAAGGGGTTTATGACATTGGTTGAGACAACTTGTTTCTTTTGAGAAAGAGATTTGCATATTTTGAAGAGTCGCCACCTAACGATTTTAGCGGTGCGTTAGGGCACCTAAGGGGTTCAATTACAACTACATTACTAACCAGAGATTGGGTAAGGACTTGAAATTATCCTAAGGGGAAGGTGTTAGGCACCCCTCAGGATCCACAAGTGTGGTTCCCGGTCAAATGGTTTCTGTGAATTTGTACGGTTTAGCAAACAAACAAATAAATGCTCAAATAAGAGGGGATTTAAGTCTTAAGCATGCAGATCTTTGAAAATAGTAAAGAAGATTAGATTTTGAAAGGATTACGATCTAACCATATAAAAGGTATCCTAGGTTTATAATAATATGGATCACATCAATGCAATACCCGGTAATCACTCCTCGAAGAGGGGCTACACGTGGTATTAGCGCACCGGTCATCATATCCATATTCTACCCTTTCCCACCCCGTGAAAGTAACTAAATCGAGTGTTGGTTTCGACCTTTATTGCATGCTGTTACCCGTCCCTTCCTATTAGTCCCGGAGAAAATTAGGACTCATATCCTAAAGGAGGTGCTAGGCAGACCCTCAAGTTTTAAAGGTGAAAATGATAAGGCGACATATAATAAACAAGTAGGATTGCAGATAAAGGGAAAGCATGGAAAGAAGATAAAGGCTCTAGTATTCCTCCACACACAGTACACATAAACAACACGTCTCATACACAACTAAGGCCCATATTCATGTTCAGATCCTAAGCATGATATCTAAGTGATAACACAAAGAGAGATTTATTGCATAACTCAGAGAGGAAGTCTTAATCAGGCTAGCCTACCGGTTTTAAGCATGCTGACAGTTGAACACTAATCACAAAGGACACTTCTGGTTTTGTTTCTTTATGGCTGATTACCTAAGACTTGCCTAGGTGTAAAATAACATGCAGCAGTAATTAGACTAGGTGTTGTTAAGCGAGTATGAATGAAATCCTAAGACATGGTATCTAATGCACAGGTAGGGATGCATAATACAGAATCCTAAGCAGGATTTTTAAATGCACAATAATTATAACATTAAGCACAATTTCAGAATATGCAAGAGCGACAATTTATTTTAGTGTCGTTTATCCTAAAGAGGATCTCTAAGTGCGCATAGCAATATGAAACATGATTGCAGAAGATACCAATTATTAACATT